>JAIPRL010000695.1:0-118401 GCA_025469235.1 Pemphigus obesinymphae
CATATTTTAAAAATTCTACAATTATTTAAAAAATATAATTAATGACATAATTTTCAACCAATTGCAATCTTATTCACAATAACAAAAAATTTAAATTAATATTTTATGAAAATATAACTTGTAAATAAACACACTTTTTGGCTAAACAAATTTTTAAAACCCTAATCACTCTACGGTATATAATTGATAAATTTCTATCTGAAATTTAATAGTTTGAAGAGGTTTCCAACCAAAACTGGAACTAAAATTCACAATTTTCACGAACCGGAACTGGAATATCGTTTTTTCTAAAGAACCGAACCGGAACAAGAACTTATAAAATCATTATGGTTCTATTACCTGGTTTAAAATTTCTTCATTAAAGTTATATTGTGTTCATTTTCTGAACACCTTAAATTAACCCAAAAATTCAGTATGCAATTGAAGCAAAATAAGCATGTCTAGCTTAATGAGCCAATTTAAAGTTTCAAGTGACGATATTTATTTTAATTGTAACGAGATGTACTCGAAATTTATAAATGGCTGGATTAAATATATAAAGTATATGAAATTTAAACATAAACTTTGTGTAGAAGTTGACGAAGATATTATATGCTATATTTGTATCACATGTAGTGTTTTGCCCAGATAAATACATTTTATCAAGATAAAGATACATATGATTAAAGTAAAAGGTATCTAGATAAAAGATAAAAAAAATTTTATTTAGACAAAAAACAAATAATTTTGTTAAAATAATTGATTATTAGTTTATATGTAAAATTATATATTACACATAGTTTACATTTTATTTATGGACTTAAATAAAAAATGCATTGAAACAATGTCATTTAAAAAAAAACCATTTCAAGTATTATTAATAATTTTATTTTTTTTATTTATACATTTTTAAATATAAAAGAAAAATGTAGATACCTATATTAACATACAAATATTAAAATGGAATGTTTTATAATAATATAACATCTGTATTATAACTGTACGTATACTTACAACACAACAACTAATAATATTAATAAAAATAGATAATATAATTTTTTTAAAAATGGAAGCACTTTGCTTATCCGATAGAATACTCTTTGTGGATGTATTGCATTTGAAAGCAATAGAAAATCATTACATTCGAATAAAAAATATTCTGAGCGGATTTTCAATGTACTACACAGAACTATTAATATTAATGATGTTATTCAAAAAAAAAATCGTTATTTATTAAAAACTTAAACTAAGTACTTATATAAAAAATTATTTAGACATATGTATCTAGATAATACAATTATTTATCTTAGATAGTACAACAGATAATTCATGCATTATTTATCTAGATAAGATTAATTATAAAGGCATTTTTATCTAGAAACCTGAGCATGTTAGAATTTGGAAATAAGAAATAAGAAAATGTAAAATTGTTGAATTTTTTTAATTTTAAAACATGCAAGATAATGTTATAACTAATAAAATAAATACTAAATCCAGAAATGTATGTTTCGTTCTATTTCTGTGAATTTCGTATGTATTTTTCATCAATTGTATAAATATGACCCTATTTTTTCCTCATATATTATGGAGAAAAACGAGAAAAATTGCAGTAAAAAAGTATTTAATTTTTAATAATTCAAGTTGGTATTATTTTATACCATATAAAGAATATAAGACTGTAAGTACAGAATATTGTTCTATGAAATAAACAAAACTTTAACCCTAATAAAACATTAGTGTCCCCATTTTGCGCCACGTAACCTTGCGATTTGAAGTGAATAATTTAATATTTTGATAATTTAATATAAGAAGTTGATAATAAACATAATAAACTGAAACTAAACTTGAAAATTTTAAAGTTTTTTAATATTTTTATATCCAATTCAAATTGTATAAACAATAATAATTTTTACACAGATAATTATATGTTTGATAAATATAATCGATTTCTATAACGAGTATACTCATATCTATAGGTAGAAAAAAATTAGGCACTGCCAACTATAATACAGTGGTTATTTTTTCTTTAAATATTATATAGAAAAAGAGAGAAATTCCTTACAATAATAAGAGTAATAATTGTGTTTTTATTTTTAAAATTGAACATGAATCACCAGTCACTACATGTGTAATCATATTATAATCAAAGTGGTATCTAATATAAAATATATATTTATACACATTTTTTTTTTTTTTTTTTTTTTTTTTTTTTTTAATTATAAAATTTAAATATAATATTGACTAAAATTAAAAAAACATAGTTGAACCTTCTCTGAAAAAAGTTTAGATACGGCCTTGTATCTACATATCCATTGAAAATTTTAAACAAATGGAATTATCCAAAATAAATTTTCCTTGAATAGTATATAAATAACATATTAAGAATGATGTTTAAACGACATCTATTTTAATTTTATTTCATTGAATTTCAAATACACCTATCTAATAAATTAAAAAAAACAGTGTATTTTTGACAAATAGAAACTATAATTATTATTATATCCAGAAATATACCTAATGTTTATCGTTGAAAACGTTATAGTGTAAGGTATATAAAAAGTATATAATGTAATATTCACAATAAAAAACTAGGTTTAAAATTTGGGAGAAAACGAAATGATTTAAAAAAATAATTTTAGATAATTTTAATAAAAATAAAAAGGAAAACTACCGAAAATACTCATAAATTATAATAATATATATTAAGGTAAAATTATTAGGCGTAAATCAGAAATTAATACTACCAACATCGCAGTCCTAACAGGTTCAATATCAGATAATTGCTACAAATCATAAAAATATACAAAATAATGTAAATTTTAATTTCCAAAATGTTGAGGGGACATGGCGCTTTCAAATTTCACCAGAAGGGACAGCCTCCTCATCTCGCTATCATCCCTATTCTCCCCCCCCCCATTTACTCTTATGGTCTAACCAATAACCGTGCGAGTTAATATGTAATAGTTTAAAACCGTAATAACTAATGACTGGGATTACATCCATTTTTTTTTTTTTATAGCTTTAAAATTCGTCAATAATTTATCTACCCGATAGGTAATTATAAACGTACACCGCTGTCGGAATATCGATTTTACCGTGGAACACCTAAACTAAATTGATGCTACAGTGACGCCATTATTTATGTAATTAATTTGATTCTAATGCGTATTTCGGTATTTGAGAATGGCTAAGACTTTCCCTAATTATACCTAAGGTTTAACGCACAAAGAGCGACGCCGGAGAATATTGGACCCTGGAGTATACGCGCAATGTCTTAATTCGATACTGAGCAGTTTATTATATTGATCGGGTTTTTTACGACATAATGTTCAAACAGTATACTTGAAAAAATATATGCATGTATGTATAGGCAATTTTCAGGAAATGTCGAGAAAAATTATAATCTAATAATTTCAATATATTTAATTTTGTACATTTTAAAAGTATAAATCAAAAATAATACCGTGTTGATATCCTTTTATCGTAGTACAATTGTCGAAAAAACTATTTTTCAAAAAAGAAAATTTGTTATCCAGGCCTGTGATTGTAATTTATTAATAAAGAAACGAAATTTTCACATAATGTGGTATAAATTGTAGGGTTATCAGCATTCTACCGTCGTCTTTTTTTTTTTTTTATTCAATATAATAACATTATACAACTGATGGTATATTATCTGTAAAAATCCATATAAAAAAAAAAAAAAAAATTAATAACATTGTTAATATTTTTAATTTCAAAATAAAACGACAGTAAAACATAGACCGTTTTAATTAACCACCATATTGTATAGAAATTTGGTTTCTTAATTATGACTACAGCCGGATAATGCATAAGTTCAATAAAATATTATGGTTTGTAAAAAATCAATGACCAAACATTCATATTACAATTCGAAAACAATTGTATTTCGCTTCTATTCAATACGAAAATGAATAATCAAAAACTATATCAAAGTAGTTTTGTTAATCAATAGGTACATATAGATGCATATTTTATTTACGTATACAATAATAATCACTGGTCCGTTGCAGTAGAACAATATTTATCTGTATAACGTGTGATGCGACAAAATAAAGGTTTTTTGTGAACTAGTCATATATTCTCACAATAATTGTACCAATAATGATTTTCATAAGAAATCTTTTATCATCGTTATTGGAAAAAATATATGATTTTGGGTTACATGAATTGAAAATTCAGTACAACGTTAAAGGTACATTAATTTTAAACTTTATTCATCAAATATCGAAAAACGTTAATCTCATTTTTTTTTTTTTTTTGTATAGCTGTTTAAAGTTTTTCACCGACATTTATTATATCTAAATATCTAAACGCTTGAAGTTTTTACAAAATGTGTTTTTATTACTATTAGTTAAGTATATGTACGTTATATGTACATATAACATTGTGTAACTAGGTATGGGGCTTGGGGGTTGTAACCTCCCTCGGAATATCTTTTTTAACTATGGGTTTTTGTATATGTAAGTGCAATTTCACAACCATAAATAGCATTTATAGCATTCACAACAATAATTCTTATACCTTGGAATAATACGATATAACGATATAGTTCAAATTTGTAACAAAAACATTATTAATTTTTACTCGTTAAATTTTGGTACAAAGTTCGAATATTACATATTCACATACATATGTATCAAAATATTTTATTTTGAATCTTAAATTTCACATTTTTTGATATTTTCGATGTGCCTTTTGTAATACATTTTTCATTTTTCGTGATAATTTTTTCGTCAATTTTTGTTAAAAGATTTTGTTAAAAGAAAGGCTTTTTTAAAGTCTTACAAACTTTTTTACGGACGCGAGTGTAACGTAAACACATAACCATTTTACGATAGTAAACATTTGATGTACCTAATATTAACAGTTAAAAATTTAATAATAAACATTAAATTAATGTCAAACAATTAATGTTTAATTTATTAAATGTAGTATAACGTTTCGTTGAATGTTTAAATATTAAATAAGATAACAAAAACCAAGGGACTATAGGTCCACTTAATAATAATAATAATAATAATATTTATTTAGCAATTCTAAAATTATTATTTACAAAGTGTAGTTATATTAAAGTTACATTGCAACGTCTATCACTAAGGATGTTCTTCTCTTGTTTCGATAAACGTGAATTTCAACCAAAAAAAACAAAAAAATAAACAAATAATAATAATAACTGTATTCTAATAAATGTTATATTATATAATGAATAATGAGAAAAATAATAATAAAATAATAATTTGTGATAGTATTTACGATAGGTATAAATAATAGGTATGGTTTATTTAAAGATTTATTTAATTTGTCAATAACCGTCTCCTTATTAATAAGTTATAAATATAAAATTTTTTAAAATTTTTTTATATTTATCGGAAGATATTCATATAATTTTAATCCAGTTATTAGATAGATGTTTTAGTATTTAGATGTGTTTATTTTTGAAAATATTGAATTTTCAGATCTCTCGTTATGGGTATGTATGACTGGTTATATTAAATGTTTTCGTGATATGCGATATAATGTTTTTTTTTTTTTTATAATATGATGGATTTACATTCAATATTTTAGTTCCAGAGTATAAATGTTTAGTTGAAAAAAACTTGAGTTTGCGATGAATTATTTTTAAAGAGGTTTTTGTGCTAACTGTATGCAATTAATTAGGGTTTGTGCCGCATTTCCCCAGACTACAGTAGTAACTCTACCATATTCTATTAAAGATTATGATAAGGTATAATATGTATTTTTGCTATAATATAAAATGTGTATAACTTATATAATTTAATGTTTAATTCTGCTATATGGAAGTTCCATCTTAGGTGTTGATCGAATGTAACGCCTAAACAATTGATTTTATCAACTCCGTTTACAGTTGTACAATTACATTGTGTAATGGATTTACACGTTGGATCGTGGACTTTTATACTGGACATTTTAGGAGATGTTGTATTGAATTAGAAAAAGATAAGGAAACAATTTTTTTTTTTTTATTTAATGATAAATTATTATTTGAGAACTATTCAATAATTTTTTTCATAGAATTTACTGCTATTTTTATTACTGACTCGGGACTCCCGTGTATCACCAATCACAAGTAATGCTGAATCATCTGCCATCTACTTGTATATTGGACAATTCCTCAACATATATAATATATAGTAAAGAAGATAGTACTGTACCTTGTGGTAAGTGATTATTGGAGGTACAAATCCAATCGCCAGAACTAAGATTTGTTGTAAAACAGTAAAAAATAAAACGTTCCAGGAGGGTAGTAAAATAATAGGATAGAGAATAATACAATAAAAATGCAATGCACTTGCAAGAATTTTATTAAGGGGTTTTGGAACGCCGTCCAATCGTGGACATAAAATGTGCTATCTCGTTTTTTTTTAATTTTTTAGGAGAGCGTTTGCTCTCTTTTTTTTTTAACTAAAAGTTAAATAAAAAAATCTGTTCATTGTATTCAATCAAACCTATACTAAACAAATTGTTTAAGAAAAATCCCATACAATCGTATAGTAACACTAACAATATATTTGATTTGCGTTTTGATACACTAATAAGAAAAACAAGCGTAAAAAAGTAAAAAAGGTACTATATTATAGACAACAATTTCCAGAAAAAGTCCAGTAAAAATTATATAACATAATGAAAAAAAGTAATTTGTACCGGTGATACCAACATTTTAACAAAAAAATATTATATCGTTATAGGCTTAATCTTTGTTTGCATCATTCGTGGAGAAATCAGAAAACATACATTTAATGTTATTGTAAAAATGTAAAAAATGATATTATAACTAACCAGGACGTATTAGATTTCATAAAAAAGATAAAAATGGATAACAGATAAATACTTGATCACATCATAATAAAAATTTGCAGGCCGTCGAACACTTACTTTGGAAAACCAATAGGTATAGCTATATATATAATATATTTATATATATATATATATATTGGGTAAATTATTGTACCCAAAATTTATTATATCAATGGTAGTACAATAAATAAATAGCATTTTTTTTTTCGAAACATAATATTTTATATATTTGATAGATGTTTTTTACTTGATTAAATAATTAGGATTAAAATGCACTAAGTTTTCGCAAAGTGCGTAAATTTTATTGATATAGAACTTTTTTTCTGTGTGAATCGCACTTTTTTAATAATGGAATCAATATAATTCTCAAACCAAAAAATGCAGTACAAAAAATACAAAATAATGTACAAAAAAGTGAATTTTGGGAAAAACGGAAACATCACTTTTTAATCCGGAGCCCGTGTAGTGTTGAACTTATAACGTTGCTAGGAATTTAACCTTGCGATTCAATAATGTATCAAACCTTCCGAAATTGTTCAAATAATGTTAACTGAAATGTTTAGTAACATTCAGTACAACCAAATTTGATAACAACATTTCATGTTTATTTCATGCTTAACATACATTACATTTAAAGTTTTCATAAAAGTCTTAATAATGTGTTCACATCGTTATTGGAATATCACCACCGATGACCGAATTTATACAATTTGGATCCAATAAAAAGGTAATTTAATATAAAACTTAATTTTCGTACATACCTCAACTTATCAATAAATCGTACCTGAATAAATTCGATGAAAATAAGGTCATAAAATAATATTGTTTTGGATCAGCCAATGGGTATTGCTGTGCCCCCTCCCCCAAATATGGGCGTGAAATCACTCCAATAATAATATTAAGATCGTTAAAATATACGAAATACACTTTTTAAGTAGTTGAAAAATGTCACTATAGGCAAGTTAACCACTATAATAAACCCTCCCGAAAAAAAAATCCTAGTTGCGTCACTGATGTACATTTACAGGTTAATAATTTTAGATTCTGAGCGAAGCGAGGAATGTAATGGTTTCACAATGACGTTTTTTATTTTTATTTTTATTTCTGTACCCAAAAATTCTATAAAAAAAAAAAGGAGTGCAAATCATTACACGCAGCACTATTTTCCGGTAACAAATTGGGTGTAGTTAATAGTCTAAGGAGGTCATTTTTTGATTATTTTTATTTTTTATTTTTTCAGTAAATATCTACGATAAAACAACCATAATATTAAGGGAAAACAGTAAATGCAGTACGATCGAATATGATTTTTTCGTTGTAAATCGTTGTAAATAATGGTAAAGTCTTGAAATATTCACATAAAATGTATTTGAATACAATATTACTGTAAAATGTGTTTTGAAATTTTTTTTCCAATTTTGGACGATTTATAGCAATACTTATTTAATTTTGAAGTATTTTCTTCATAAAAGAGTTAATTTATGTTATTAGTTATTATCAACAGTACCTAATACTCATGTTTATACACCGGAGATTGGCTCAAAATCCTTTTATCGAAAGAAATGATTTATCATTGCTTTCAAATTCAATATATCCACCACCAGTATTCTACACAATGAACGAAGTGGTTTATTTTTGACAGGATCAAAATCTTTTTATTCAAACAAAAAAAGATTTATCATTTCTTTAAGAAGATGTCAGCGCAAACTATTTTCAATGAAAAACTCATGTTAGCATTTCTAATTTTTTAAAACTTACGGACATCTTAAAAATAGAACCGAAACATAAATTATAGATACAATTATCTAGTGCCCTATGTAGCGATTTTTCGATATTTAAATTGAACGAAAAGTTATATTTATTATAACAAAATCAAAAAAGTTAGCTTTTTAATAACGTATAAAACGCATTTAAATGCATGATATATTACAAAACGACTACGTAGATAATATTGTTCTTTATCATTTGTTTTTCGTTTCAACGATATTTTGAAGTTGTTATAAATGAGAAATGCACAAGTAAAATTTTCAATAGATTCCGAAATGAAAACTCTGAAAATAAAAAAATATTCAACGCCGTCCTTTGCGATACGTCCATCGTCCCCGCGATCAAGGTCGAGGACGAACTGTTTTTTTTTTTTTTCAAATAAAAAACAACATGATTCGGCAACACAATAATTTGTGATTTTCAATCGGAAATTCGATTCTAACGACGATTTTACGCGGTCACGGTTGTGTCCATGCATTTCCGGAACTGTATACATTATTTAAATAACATCGTCGTCCGAAAATCAACAGTTATTCGAGTAACGTTGCACAACAAGCGCGCACCGAATGCATGTTTTTTTAAAATTATTTTTGTACATTTTAACGTTTTGCCCTTGCAAATAATAGTTTTGTTTAAATAAAAATACGGCAATCATATTTAATTAAAATTTCAATTAATTTACTTATCAAAAAATATAAAAAAATGTTTTCGAGTCTTTCTTTCAGAGAACGAACGCACATTTTACACGACTTCCCTGAACTATCACCAAATTTAATAAAACGTTACGAAAAGACATTCATGAGGTAAAATTGGATTTAAATAACAAACATTCGTATTACATCATATAATAATTACTCGCATTTTATTATGGGTGCAGATAGTGTACGAACACATCGTTTTTATTATATAATTAATATTGTGTATAAAATATACATTTTTTTTCTTTAATTATAATATTTACTACACAGTACACACCCTATATATAACTAAAACCAAAATAATCTTACGATCACAAAATCATTAATTATTAATCGATCGGGAAAGACACTAACTTAGAAGAAGGAGGTCAAGTTATTGGTGACTTTTTAACTTAAACAGTTTGGTGCTTACAAAACCGGACTTATATATCATGAATAAAAACCATATATTGGTTAATGTATTATGGATAAAAAAATTTTATTTTTATTAACTTATATCAGGTTTTAACTTTAACTAGTTACTTCATTAATTAATTGACCGTTAACTCTTAAGAGAACGCTCCGCCCACAATTTTAAAAGAGTAATAGACAATTTTTTAAGAAATTTTAAGGAAAATAAAAATTTAACCATTTATTCCGAAATATTTAACTGCAATTTCAAATTAATCTGATGGTAGCTCCGTGTCCGTACCACTATTTTTATTGTTGTGTAATCACAATATTTCCATCTAATAGGCATATAAGCTAGAAAAACGTCGAATTCAAAATCTGAAAACAGATTAAAATTTTTCGGTCTGTCTTCTAAGGATCGATCGAAGCATTTTTCTCTAACAGTAAATACTGAAATGTGTTCAATATTTAAGTAACACAGTTTTTGAATGATAGTACCTATATATTGTGATCAATTACATAACCAAAAAATATAATCACCTCGGTCTGTCCCTAGTATAGACAAATCAATGAATTCAAAATTCTTTTCAAAATTGAAATCAGACTTTCCAAAGTTACACAGTTTCGTATCTGTACATCAGTATTGTGCGACGTCCTCTTGACTATTTCAAAAAATAAATTACTCAATTTTATCGTTAAATCGTCAAGTCAAAGATTTGATATTTTTAATTATAATTATTGTTTGAAATTTGTTTTGAAATTTGTTTTGAAATAACAATAGTAATAATTATTTAGATATAATTGTTTATCAATATATCAATATAACATCTCATGCATTCATATCGCTCATTAGTCATTAAGTACGTACTTAGAACAGAATTCAATTATAATTATTATAATTTTACAATTACGACTACAACAATAATAATAAAATTAATTATTTTAGTAACAATTGTATAAATAATTATTGAATTGATAAAATACGCCTAAAAAAAAGAAAATTACAATGCATTTTAAAAATAAATTTTTTCAATATATTTAAACAAAATTTTTCACATTAAAACGAATTTTCCGAAACACGTACTGCATAATTTATAGATTTAAGATTTAACCATATACATTTAATAAGTTTTGAACATTTGAACAGTATCGAAAATGTGTTGTAAACGAAAGATATTTATATATATATATTTCATTTAAGTCAGAAATCGTTTATATTTACATATCATGTTATTTCTATAGGTACGACACGGACAATGATGGATATTTGGATATTGAAGATCTCAAAGGCATGATGATGGTACGTGGTGTGCCGTGGACCCACTCGGCAATCGTACGGCTCATCCGAGACGCAGACGAAGATGGTGATGGAAAATTGAGTTTTCGTGAAGTCAGTGTATTTCATTTTTTATTAATATTACCCATTGTTAAATACTTACGAATATAATGTACAATGATACATTGTCAGTGGTGTATTTACGATGTTATCAAAGATGGAGAAGGGAGATAATGATATTCAAAATTTACTCCAGTATGTAAAACCATCCCGTGTTTTGTAATGGGCTATTTGGGAAGTACATAATATTTTACATTTTATGATAATTTCTATTTACAATAGAAAAATCGGTGTCTTTAATTTTACTAAGGTTTTCCGTATAATATTTTGAATCAACGTACGTGGTTTCATTCGGTCAAAATAAAGTCGAAAGATTATCCGATTGCAAACCTATAAAAGTCCAACAATTTATATGTCGCATATTCTCATTACATTGGTTAAGACAATTTTCGAAAAATTCATTTTTTTTTTCTACATAATCTTACTAATTAGTCAAAAACGTTTATAATATATATTTTTTGATTAATCATAAATCTGGGGCAAATACATATTTCAAAAATCATACCGATTTATCCGATTAAGGATACACAAAGAAATCTTTATATTTTCAAAGATTTAAAATCGATAAGTACAACCCTAGCCATCAAAATATTATCAGACCTAAATTCTGAACTTTTCAACACGAAAATTAATCAAATTTCCGTCTTATTTTGGGTATACAATAACGGATGAGAAAAAATATGGAATCTCAAAAACCTTAATTTCATTAACCTCTCAAAATGAAGGAAATATCTCCTGAATCATCCATTAATCATTATAATAATATCAACATAAATATAACAAAGATATTTTTAGGTATAGAAAATTACAAAATATTAAATATAAATTATAAACTACGAGTATGTATCTTTGATACCTAAATATGACTATATTGGTTTGTCAACTTATTCAAAAAATCACCAAACTCATTTTTCGACTTTTAGTGGTTTATAATATAAAGTAGTCTATTTTAAAAAACGCCATCAATATATATATATATAAATAGTGTATTTTACTATTTTGTTTTATTATTTTATACAACTCATGGGTTATAATTAGTTCATACATTTGATTGTATACCATTGTTTATATTTTCTTTCAACGGAGTATAATATAATAATATTTACAAACAAACAAATCTAATAATTTATAATAAAATTAATAATTTAAAAATAATTGAAAATAATAAGTATATTTGCAATAATTAAATAAATACTTATTGAAAATTAAATTAATAATTACTAATTAAGAGGACGCTACACGGTTTTGTATATGCAATTTTTATGATATTTTGTGAAAAATGAAAATCAAACAAATTAAAAATATTTTAATATAGTTTAAAAGTAATTTAAAAATAAAACAGTGTTAGTAGCATTTTTAATTGTTGTATAATCACGATATTTATTTTTTTTAAAACATGATTAGGCAATGCAAATGCCGTGTAACTTAAAAAAAAATTTTAAAAAAAGTATGCCGAAATATATATATATAACTAAACCGAAAAGAACCGGTTCAGGAACCGGAACCGTTACAAATTTTAGAAACCAGAACCGAACCAATACCTTTATTTTTGAAATAAAAACCAGAACCGAACGGGAACCTATGAATAATAATGGTTATTTTTTTATCGGTTCCAAAATATAATTTTAATTTTAGAAAATATATAATAACCTATATAATAACTATTCATCTTGCGATTTAATTGTAATTTGTAATTCAATTTATTATTATAATAGTTCTAATGTATACCAATCGGTATTTTCGTAGTATGCGTATTTATGTTTTTATGTAGCCCATGACTTTTATTAATATAATATTGAACTTTTAAGACAAACGCATACCTACCTACCGTTTGGTAGCGATTATTGTTTTCAGCACTTACTTACTTATTGGTAAATAATACGAAACCAGAGATAGAACTAGAAATTTTAACGCCCGGGGAAAAATGTAAAATTACATGAAATAGCATTTTAAAAAGTTGAAATACTTCCTTAAAAAATACAAAGTAGCAAAAAAAAGATCATCAATATTTTTCAATAAAA
Organism: Pemphigus obesinymphae; assembly: GCA_025469235.1. NCBI lineage: Eukaryota > Metazoa > Arthropoda > Insecta > Hemiptera > Aphididae > Pemphigus > Pemphigus obesinymphae. Next base: position 13,092 of record JAIPRL010000695.1, read on the forward strand.
TACTTCCCAAAAACGCAAATAAGCTCATCAACTATTATTATATTATTATTATTATTATTATTATTATTATTATTATTATTATTATTTTTATTAGTAGTAGTAGTAGTAGTAGTAGTAGTAGTAGTAGTAGTAGTCATAGTAGTAGTAGTAGTAGTAGTATTATATTATATTATATTATATTTTATTCGAAACTGATGATAATAATCGGAACCAGACTTTATGGAGAACCAGAACTACATATTTTTAAAAAAAATAACTGGTGCCAAGACCGTAAAATTTTTCAGTAAAAACCAGAACCGGAACCAATAGCGATAATATCAAAAAGTTCCAGTCTCTTCTATGTTATGTTGATAAAAATGATATTACTTATTAAAAATATATCACAGCAAAACGCGTATTTAGTAAATAGTTAATTGTTTAAACTATAAATAAAAAAATAAAATATTATTTAAAAATCGAATTCCAACAAAACATCGAAGTTTTCATCTATCTTTTAAACGGTGTATAATTTAAGTCTTGATGTTATTTATTTATTTATTATTATTATTTTTTTTTTTTTTGTAGACTTACCTAGTAACATTTGAATAATTAGGAAAATATTATTTCACTACGAAAATTTGTTTGTATATTGTCCACTTACTAGAAACGATAATACTGAATATCAACGCTGGGCAAGTTAACGATTTTTCTTAACTCATTAAGTTAAGTTAGTTTAAAAAAATGAAGTCAAGTTAAGTTAAACGGTACTAATATCTTTTTTTATTAACCTAAAAGTTAAAAGTTAAATTTGAAAAAATAACTTTTAGTTAAAAGTCCATTTTAAGGTTGATTAATCACGATTGTAAATTTTCCAAAACAAAAATAATACAGAACATCTAAATATTATAAAAATAATACCAAGATAATGAAAGCCACGAATCACAATAGTACTATAGTTTTCTTACAATCCAATTAATATAAAGTATAAACAATAATATATCAAATAGACTTAAATAGTAGAATATTAGTCAAATTTCTTATACTAAAAACTAAAAATCTCGATCACTAAGTTAAAAGTTAATTTGAAAAAAAAGTAACGCGTTAAGAGAATATCAACGCAAAAAATTTTCAATGAAAAACTCATTTTATATTTTATAATCTTTCATATTGTGCATAAATTTCTATTTTGCGATTACTGACAGAGAAGCTGTTGTAGTTTTAGAGCGTGAACGTATTTTAATACCGCTAAAATGGGTGCGTACGTATAGCATCATCTTAAGTATAGTTTAATTGAAATTAACTTGACCTATTAACTTAATTTTTTTTAACTTTCAACTCGTGAATACGTCCAGACGGAATCGCTGAAGATTAAATTTTAGTTTGATTTTCTTTACACAGGCATTTTAAAATGTTTTTTATATATTATATATTATATAAGTGTATGTATAATAAAAAAAAATAACATAATTGTATAGTGTGTGCGCTGCAGTTAGTGTTTAATAATATGTAAATAATATATTACAATACACTATTATACGACGGAACGGTTTTATTTAAATATTATGGATTTTCTTGTTAACGGAACCGTAAACCGTTGCAAAATAACGTATAACCTTTTGTAGGGCGTGTATGGTGAAAAGTTGTACAGACAAGCGCTGAAATTTTCAACAGAAATACCGTGTATTTGCCTAACCGATAATGAAACGACGTCATTATAACCGTGAAGATAGTGCAGAGCGCGTTTGGGCGGAAAAACACTAAGTGTTCGGTCTCTTGCCGCGTCCTCGGGGACGCGTCCGCGTGTACGCGTAAACGGGAGTTGCAAAAATGTTTTCGAATTTCCGGAATTTCTTGATACTCGTCGAGCGACAAGAGAATAAACCGTTTTGTGTGCGAAACAAAATTAAACATTTTAATCGTTTCCCGTGAACGGTTTAGTGTGCGGAGTCGGAATAGACGGTTCGCCGAAAACAATATCAACCTTGGTAATATATTGATGAAAATCGCAATTCAAATCAACGAAATTCCGTTAGAAACCGGTTTTTCCATCTAATAATTATTCTCCGAATAACATATTGCGTCATTCAAGCGACAGGAAAAACCTCGACGAGTTATTATTTGTTTTTCAAACATGTCGAATGAGATAACGCTTATTCGTCGAATAATCTCGGTCGCTAATTTATTCGTCAAACTACTACTGATAATATACAGACTCCAATTCCCTATATTACTGTTATCATCACTGAAAGCTGAAAAGTAAATAATATCGAACAATAACTTTTACATTGAAAAACACGTTTTAATTTATTCGCAAGTTTATTTCTAGAATAAATATACTCGACGAATAAGTAGACGATTGAAAACTCGTACCTAACAATAATTGTCTATTTGTAATTCTATAGATTCTGGGCAAAGCGAGGAATGTACATATTGATTTTAAGATATGTGTGTGTATTTTACATTTGTATATAGTTCATCGGATATAGAAGGGGCCGTCAATTAAGAATTTGGGAGACTTTTGAGAGACCTTTTTTGATACCTAGCAAATTGGTTTTTGTTGGTACTTATTTATGAAGTCATTTTTCGATTTTTTTCTCTAAAAATATTATTATTATTATTAATACTTTTTTTTTAGCAAAAGTTAGAAAAATATCATTTTGAAGTGTCATTTGAAGTCGGAGTTGATTCATTTTTGTATCTCTAAGATTACTATATCTTATCTATTAATTACTTACTAGTATTTTAAATTTTAAATGCAATTTTTCAAAATAACAATTGCAAAATGGATGGCACGTTTGAGAAAAAAGTATTTGAACAATAATTGTTATAACATTTTCTGTTGAATAATATCAAGTTCTTTTAAATTAACTAAAAATTTATAAATGTAACTTTTTTTTTGTGTGGAGAAAGTTGACTATTTTCGTTAAAAAGTGTTATTTTTTAAATTCCAAAATTTGGAAATTCAAATGCAAATTTTTTTTATACCGTTGTTCAACTATTTAAATATATTACAAGACTTGAATTTATTTTTTTTTAATTCTCATCAAGAATAATTACACTGCGATTTGCACGTTAATAAGCTATATAGCTATAGACACAACTATCAGATTCAAAATTAGATAGATTTAATATAACAATTTAAAAAAATATATTTTAAGTTTATGTAATTAAACATTTTATACATGGTGATCACCTTAAACGGATACCACACCGAACATTTTTCAATTAAAAACTTGCATAATAAATTTTAATTTTTGATAACTTACAAACATGTTAGATATACGAAACGAAAAACAGTGTATAGCTAACAACATTATCTAGCGACTTATGGAGCTGATTTTTTATATATGTATATTTACACGTTTTATGAGCTGTTAAAATATAGATTTTATATTTTTTTAACAGCTTATGAAACATGTAAAAATGGATACATTAAAAATTGGCTCCATCAATTGCCAGAAAATTTTAATCTTGATCATTTATTTTTGATTTCATCTTTCTACAATATTCTCATGTTGATAAAACTGAATAATGCATAAATACATTGTTTAACAATTAATGTGGTTGCACGACAATTATTATAAATCGTATTGACACAAAAGTATTTGTATATATTTAAATATTTTTAAATTGATAAATTTTCATTTCTTTTTAAATTTCATAAAAATTATCTATAAAAACCCTTTAAAAATCGTCCTCTTAATTGTAAAGAAAACCTACCTATTATAACTGAAAAAGTCTATAAATGTAGAGGAAAAAAAGATAATAAGGTATTATCGCTGTTTCCTATGCTTTTTTGGAATTATATTATTATGCTGAATATATTAGCTCAGAAATTCGTCTTTTGAATGCAATGGTTTAAATATTTTGCTTTACACAAAGAACGGACGGGACGATAGACCTACAATCTGTTCTGGACGACTTTTTTTAATGCCTATTGTCATACAAATATAGAGTTTAGCAAAATAACTTTGTAATTTATGTATAAGCAACTGTTGAGAAGATAAAATAGTTATTTTTCTAACAACATATATATATATATATATTTTTTTTTTTTTTTTTTATTATTATGTAGACTTAATAGTTATTACAAAATTTAGATAATTTACTGTCAAATTGGCGAAATTATATTAACAATAAATTTATCGATATAATAATTTTAGTATCACAGTGATGAATTTTGTTATAATAAATGGTATGTATATAGGTATAGATTGTTAACTGGTAAAAAAATGGTCAAATTTTTTATTTTCCAAAATATATTAATTTTTTTCATTGTTGATACGTTTTGTCTTGTATATTTTAAAATATTCGTATATTTGTAATGTAATGTTGGTAACGTTTAATTAGGTTAATTATTCAGAGTTAAGTACCTACCCAACCATATAATACTGTATCAGAAAAAGTTTAAAATATTTAAAAAAATATTGAAATTTGTATATACAAGTACCCATATGAAATTATCCAAATACGTATCGTTCACATGGCTTTCATCGTTTCAGGGCTTTACATCCCTGAACTGAACCAGAATCATATTCGACTGGGTTTCAACAGCGTTTAAAAATACTAATTTGAACGAACATATTTAGAATTGATTTAGCATTCATCTACGATTATTATTTTCGCTCATAACAATACAATAGAAATACGTAATAGATATTTTAAAATAATTTATCGTTCAATCAAGCTATATGATCATCCAAAATACTGGACACCATATTTTATTACATGCAAATCGTATTTAAAAACCAATCCATTGACGATGAAATTATAATGAACACTTTTTTTTTATAACAACCATCATTTTTAGTTAATTTATTTTTTAGATAGGTATAATTTAAAAAAAAAAAAACAACTTATTACGTATTTTTATATGAGTATAATGTATACGATTAATTTTCCAAGTAATTCAGGAAATGCAAAAACGACAAAATAATTTCATTACGCTGCATTAATATAATTATACAATATACGTGTCATAAAAATACTGACCCGCACCCAAAATAACATCTGCCAAAAATAATGAAATTGTTGCTCGTCGGATTTCACTAATGATGTTTTTGCTTTCAACTTCTCACTATTTTTTTTTTTTTAACTAGCTCTTGTTAGAATTTTTTTTTTTAATTATTATTAGTGCTGATAAATATTTATAAAATACGCTGCTTATACGATACCAATATAAATCGAGTATATTATGATATCGTCTAATTTAAAAATGATAATTTACAACATTCCTAAAAGGCTTCAAATTAACATAGTAAAAACGGGAATGGTATCAAAATTAAAGGGTAATAGTGATGAAAAACAATATTATCAGTATTCAACAATAATAATTTCATGTGGTTAAAATCAGTTATAATAAAATCGAGTTTGAAAGCTAAGCTGATCAAATCTGATCTGATTAAAATCGATATACCCTATTTCTCAGTCATTATAGCCCAACAGCTACTTTTCAACACGAAAATAAATCAAATTTACTGTAATATTTTATACTCAAACGACTTTTGCGTGCAAGTCGCGTGAATAATAGCACGGGGGAACTCACATACATTAATAATTAACTTCAAAAAATTCATTAACTCTCAAACTCTTATATTATATTATGTACGATAAATTGCCTACGTAACACTCCTTGGAAAATGTCCGGCTGGAACCACCTCAAGGATCGATATTCATTTACACAATTTAATAACATAACCTGGCCATTTTTTACTGGAAGTATTATTTTAGGAACAATTAATTCTAAAATGTAAAAATGTAGTAAAATTTAATAAGGGAAGATGTAAAATAAATAGCGAAAAAATGAAAAAATGAAAAAAATTTCTGCAACATTGTCATTTCCTGTTATGAACTGTGTTTAGAAAAAATAACTGTTACTGAATTTGACCCTCACCGAAAATAACATTTCTCAAATTCCTTTTACCAGAATATAACATAATGTCATAATAGGTAGGTATATGTAAATATATCGAGACAGTGACGTTCATATAGAGAGGGATATAGAGATACATTCTTTCTCGACAGTCTTATTTTAGAATTTTGTACCTAATTATAGTAGATATAGTTATTGTAAAAAAATTGTTGTTTTCAATTTTCTTCTTATAATAACAATGGTATAGATTTGATACAATTATAGAATATATGCGAACTTTCTTATTTGAACAACTATGGAAATTGTGAGCTACCGATAACTTAGGTATAATAATTGTATATGGTTGAAATTAAACTATGTATTTACCTTTATGAGATTAATATGAATGTTCAATGTATATTGTGATTTCCATTTTGTTACTTGCTAGTTATTTTTTCTCAATGATTTTCATTTCATAACACTAACAGACAGTTAAACGTTCAGAGTTATTCAAAAAAATTTATATACTATTATTAACTAGCTTAAGTGCAACACCTACCGTTTACTACTTCTCGTAAGTGCAACTCCTTTTATATGAGATTATTTGTAAGTTCAACACCTTATTAGTAAATTACTTTTGAGTGTAATTCGTATACCTCGGTTTATGCATTTTATCGGAAATAATATTGTTAATTAATAATTAATTTTAAAAATATTCCGCCTACGGCGAAAACTGGAGTTCGCTTTCTAGAAGATAGTATCGTTCACTACTAAAATTTTTTCGACGAATAGGTTGACAAAATATGTAATCCGAAAATTGATCGAACTTACTATTCTGCCAATTAAAAAACTGCCAATTTTTGTGCAAGAATTTCCGATTAGACCTGACTTGAACCCTGACTTGAACCCTGACTTTCTTTCTCAAACTCAAACTATACACTATCTATCAGCCTACCTATCGGGAATTACTTTTCGGACGAAACTCCATATATATAAAATATACAATGCATAGTAAATAACATATTCGGTGGCCGCAGAATATCTGATCAATCTAAACGGGAAAAAGAGTTAAAGACAATGGGGAACACTCCTGAATATTCCTTTAATGACATTGACTACCGCTAAGAAATTATTTTTTTGAAATTTGACCTTTAAGTGGAAAAATCGGGAGGGGAGATAAATTATTATTTAACGCCTAGTCCAAACTACTTGTCATAGTAAATTGACATTTTCAGAAAATATTACTTTAATGACATAAATAAGAAATTGACACAGAAAGGGTTTCTTGAAATTCAACCTGTAAGGGGAAAATACGAGGGGAGGTAAATTATTATCCAACACCTAACCTAAACTATTCGTCGTAGAAAACATTAATTAAGTAATAAAACTGTTCATGGGTATACTTCGAAGCCGAATAATTAATTTTAAATAAGTATATAACGATAAACATAATATATAGGTAATACTATAATAATACTAAACACATAAATACTAATTACATATTTAATTTAACAATATTTTATTATATTAGATAATGAATGTTTGTTAATTATTATTATTGATTTTAATTTAAATATTTCTTTCTTAATAATTATAAACATTGAATATTGATTGTACATTAAATATTTTTATTTGAATATTAGTTAAATAATTACTCAATATTAATTTTAAATGAAAAACCAATATTTATAAATATTATACATTGGGAAATGTTACTTGGGTAGTATCAATCTCTACTATTGTGTCATTGTTATTGGTTAATATTGATCCTAAGCAATTAAAATGAGATACTCTATTAAGACTACAGTTTTCTACTTTTATTATTTTATTTTGTTGGAAATTAATCTTCTTTTTGATCAGTATTATATAAGTATTCTATTTTGCTATTATTAATAATAATTATAAGTAAACCCACTTTTCCTGCATTTTGAACAAGTTTTCGACATTGAGTTTTTATCAATTAGGTACTTATTTTATTACCATGCTTACGCATTAATGGATTTTTCCAATTCTGGGCTATATTTGTGTAAATTCCAAGGTTCGAGGTCAGAATTATAAAGCTAACAATGGCTCACTTTTAAAAAATACATTCTCCCCACCATTGATAATTCCTGTGTACGCCACTGAGTCGAGATAAATGTTAAGAAAAATCTGTGACTGTTTTTGACATTTTTGATTTTGATAGTCCTCCGTATATGATAATCGTTTGCTTAGCATGTATTTTTAATTTTTCAGTTTTTGATAACGCAACGTAAAAACGCGGAATGGGCTCGACGAGTTTTGTGCGCGTTGCCCGAAATTGACGTCGGCCGAGTAGGTGTCAAAGGAGCCAAAAAGTACTTTGAAGCCAAACAGCCATTGCCAGTGACTACACACTACAAGCACGTTTCACATTAGAAAAAGTATCGTTTTTGATTTAAATCGAATGTTCAGATGTAATATAACAATATTATAATGGTTAAGCACAGATATTTTTGTAAAACACATTTTGAATTTTTAAACTATATGAAAGAAACATGCAATGTTGGGTAAATATAATTACTATAATAGTATTTTTATATTTCAACTATTTGTTTGTGTAAAACAATGAATTATTTTCATTTCACCGTCAATTATTATTTATTCACCATGCAAAATATCAATAGGATAAAATTATTGAAATCGATATTTTTGACACGTTATATAATATTATGTATTTTTTATGTATTTATTATTTTATTATTATTCATTTTTAACATAAATAATAGTTAATTTGACAAATAGGTCTGGTTTTAATATATAACATATTATATAATATAATACAGTGTCAAACAATCAGAAATTTTTGAATATTATAACATTATAATACTTTATATAATTAATGGAAATGTATAAATAAATTGTTATATATAAATTTATCAAAATGTATACAACTTATTCTTAGTTATATAATACTCTCATATTTTAATTTATAATTTGTATACACTATTAAAACATTATCAACTTATTAATTATAATCGAAACAGAACAATGTCCAAAATATATCCAATAACAATTATATATTATATATTATAATAAATAAATATTATAATATAACAGAATATATTGTATTATAATAATTTATAACATGCCAATACTCAAACGAATCGATAATTTACAATTTTATAAGGTATATTTTATGGTATTTAATGATTCAATATTCAAACAACTAGGTTTAGTGCGACACCTGTTGAGTGCGAAACCTTGAATTTGTAACTCCATTTGAGTTTAACACCTTGTAAGTATAACTTTTTTTAAGTATTAAATATATAAATAAATCAATAGATAATTTCTAAAAAATAAATAAATAGAAGTAGAGCCTATGGAGTATGGTGATTCATCACTTCTTATCATTCTTGATTATTAGACTATGAAAATTTATTTTATAATGTACCTATAAAATACCGGTACTTGAATAAACTATTTTTCTGAAATTTTTAGAATCGGAACCACAAAAAGTTAAATTTCGAAAAACCGGAACCGGAATTACTAAAAGCATAAAGGTTCCAAGCCTTGGTTTAAATAAATATCGTGATATCCAAACAACAACAAAAAAGGTACAGACAATTTACCAGCTATATATTAATTTAAAATGCATTTTAACATTTATAAAATTGTTAGATATTTATTTTTTAAAAATATCATTAAAACTATACAGAACCCCTGAAACCCTATACCTAAATTAAAGTTGACTCTAGTTGGTACTTTGAAGAGATTATTTTTCGACTTTTTCAGTAATAATTATTTAATCGTAAAATAAAGTACTTTTTTTAACAGAAAATGTAATAAAGTTTTCTTAATTACATTTTTTTTAATATAATAAATTATATACCGAGCTTCGCTCAGAATAGTCTTTTGAATACAATGATTTATATTTGCTATCAAATTAAAAAAAATAATAATAATACACTATCTATCAAGGGACTATGAATCAACTTCCACCATTGGTATCTTGAAAACTTTTATTTTATTGTTTATTTTTCATTTACAAAGTGATTTCTTAATTTTTGCGAAAATTGTATTCAAATGCCCCTGAATTATTTTGTTTTTTAAAGAATATTTTGTTTTGAAAATAATATATAGAGAATATTTTAAGGTTTTATTAGTGCATATCAGTATATCGATATAGCTTTCTAATTATGATAATTATAGAGATAATTAAGTTAAGAATATGTATAGTCAGAATATTTTTCGGAAGGAGTTAAGGAAAAAATATATAGTGTTAATTTATGCTTAATATGCTTTAAATTTCCACTACATTATTGTATAATCAAGGGATTCCTCTCTCCGCTCTGAATCTATATAATTGACTAAATTTTTGTAATTCTTATGAGCTAATAATTTTATTTATTTTTATAAATTGTTTACAGTCGTTTAAGTTGTTTATTTTGTATACCTATCTCCTAATTCAAAAGTCGTTTATTTATATTATATTTGCCATTTTTCCATAAGGAATTCAGTATACACAATTCACACATTTGATGTTTGTATGGAGTTTCATGGTAAATGTTTCCTCGTAATATTACTTTATTTTATTTATTTATTTATTTATTTAGTTCTTTAAAGAAGATAATGAGCTCCACTGAATAAGTTCATATGGGTCCCATGAGTTCCAAATTACAATAATATAATTATATACAAATAAAAATTTATAATAAAGTATAAAATATATGGAGAAAGTTATTTTAAATACATATAACATAATAAAATTGAATAAACTGTTAGACATTAAATGAAATATAATATTTTTAATGTCTAATGGAAGCCTATTATATAGTTTTGGACCTGTATATAAGAAAAAAGATTGTGTTAGTATTTTATGCACTTATATTGCTGTTTAGTTATATATTGAGTTTGAAATGAGGTTATTTTTGATAATGTAAAATACAGAAACTTAAGAAAATTGTATTTACTTATGGTACGTTTAATTCTTTATAAAGGTATTCTGTTTTTTTATTAAGAATTTAAAATAATATATATATATATAAAGATTATAGAGATTAAAGCTAATACAAAACTAAGAGAAATTTTTACATTGTACAGAAAGAAATTTTTAGGGGAGAAGATAGTAAAAATAATTGCTTTTGACCCTCTCCCCCACTTCCCTATAAAAAAAAGTCAGAAGTTACGCCTATGTAGTTTTTATCTGATTTGAAATTCATGTCATTTACACGGATTTAAAAAATATTATATTTTATTGTTTAAATAAACAGTGGATTTAAATTCCTTTGGCCAATCCGTAATCCTAATTAAAATATCAGGATAATGGATTTAATCCATCAATCCAGATTTTGGATACAATCCGACAATATAAAAACAGCGGGCATAATTTGGTTAAGGTTTCATAGAAGATATAGCATACTATTCTAAAAGTGGGTACGCAAGTCGTACTTTCAGTGTGATCATTGTTTTCCGATTTATAATTATTTTTGGTAGTTTTCCATCAAGCTTATTAGCTTCAGTAGTATGAAAACTCAAAAATATTCAAATATGAAAAACTTTAAACTTTAAACGTGTAAAATCCGGATTCGTCGTGTCTTCCGTTAACCAGGATTCGTAATGTAATCCATTACTTTGAATTTAAAATGTAATCTGCCAATCCAAATTTATAGTGGAATTCGGATTGAACGGATTATAGTATATTTATAAATCCGGATCGATCCGGATCAGTTATCCAGAAACGGTTAATCCGGATTAGGTGAATATCAATTTAATATTATACTTTAATAAAAGAAAAGGAGGTAACCAGAGTTTTATTCCCACGAAAAAAAGTAGCTCTATGGCCATGACAATATTTCATCATTTGAGAATAAAAAGGTTCTATGTGTCGTTCTTGAAATTGTTCAGGAAATGAATTTCCAATTTCAAAAAAAAAAATTTTATATTTTTAATGGTTAAATTTATTTGATCACTAGATTTTATTAAAATCAAAGTTATTAGCCTTATTTTTGTTGAGTTACACTGAAGATGAAAACATTATTTTCGAAATACGTATTTATTAAATAAAAACAAATTATTTTGTAGAAATTGGGTTTTTATTTATCATCTTTACATACCTTTAACATATCAATTTATAATTTAGAACCTATTTTGACAGAAACTGTTATAAATTATGATACCAATATTAAATATATGAAATATTGTAGTAATTTGCACAGTCAATAATTAATAAAAGTTTTTATCACAACATATAAAATATACGATCATTACGATCAGTGTAAATTAAAATGTAATTATTACTAATTCGTGCGTTTATATAGGTATAACGTCGATAATGCGGAATTTGTTATCATTGCAATCGGAATGAGCGCCATTAATTTTTTTTGTGAAACTACGAGTTACAAGTACAAAAAAAACTTGAAAAAAGGGTGTCCCGTAAAATATAATAGTATACCGACCGTTTTTAATAGTTCAAAACTACCACTCGTTTTTCATGAATTCAAACTTTTTCATATTCATTATCTGAGTAAATATTGTTTTTAAGAAATTTCAAAATTCGTACATTTTGTAAAAAAATCAATTTTGAACCTTTTCATTCTCAGGTTATGACATATTAAAGAACTTAAATAATGAATAAATATTATTGAAAATGTTATATTAAATTGAGTAGAGTAGTACCTATATATTATATAGTAGTCGTATAGTAGGTACGTGAAATTTCAAATACAATGTATATACAATTTTATGTTATTCCTAAGTTAATTTATTTTACAAATATTATTACGAAATGCAATTTAGTTCTATGAATGAATATGTAAAAAACCTTCGGTTTGTTTTTTAATAATATTACAACTATTTTATACAAAATTCTGTGAACAAAAAATGCGAATACGTATGTATAATGACATTGTTATACCGAATATATTGTTTTTTGCAATAACTAAATAGCATTATATTTCATTTTCATAATAAATAATGTGTTAATTTGTTTTATTGCCATCGCTCTAAAGCTGATAAATTGTTTGGGGATTGAAAAAGTTCTATATGATAAAAACTTTCAATTTTTCAGGAGAGTATATTTATTAATTCATAATCGTCATATACCTGTGAGTAATAAATTATATTAAAAATATAAGTATTGAAAAAATAAAATAAAAATACTAAAACACGGTCAAAATGTAAATAATAATTATTTTGATGTAATGAATTACCAACAAAGTAAAATTATAATGCAAATTTAAAGGAAAAAATTCCCACCCGTAAAGATATTTTTTCTTTGGAATTAATTTGTTATAACAATAATATGTGTATGTAGGTAGGTATAATCTATAATTATTTAGTTTTAAAATTTAAAATGTCTTAACATTATCTCAAAGAAATATATTACAATATTATTAAAGCTTAGGTATATTACAGAAGTTCGATAATTATACTTTTTCATATTATGTGAAATAAGTCTAAATTCGATTATTTCTAGTTCTTTTACATTTTAATTGCCTACTATATTGGTAGGTATATATGTTTTTTTTAAATAAATATTATAATTTCGTATTGAAAAAATATACAATGTTTTTATGGATAGTCTAATCTAAACTTTCACCGATTAGCTTGTATATATAGCGTACAGTAAGTGTTTCCGAGTTTTGGAAGTTAATAAGATAAAGTCAAATAGTATACCTATAAAAGTTATCCAAAATTTATATTTACAGGATTAATGTACATATTATGAATATGATACGCGATATTCTTATAATTTATTATGGATTTATTTCTCAGATAGTAACATTGAAACACATAAATATTGTAAAAATATATTTTAAACCATATTTATATAAAACATCGTGTTGAAAATATTTTATAAACAAATATTCTCTGGTTTCAATCCGAAAAATGGTTTGCAGACAATTTCCACTCTTCCCTACTTCTTTATTATCCGCTTTTCTTTTCATTTTTATATATGAATTACAACTCTGGTCCCTTGTTATCTATTGGATGTATTCTAGTCTTGGTTTTCCTCTATGATTATTTCCTTCCACACTTCCTTCTAAAATTAATTTTAGTAATCCTTCATGTCAAATCATATATCCATTCATAGTAGCTTTCCTTTCGACGTTCTTTCAAGAAATTCCTTTTTAGTTATTCTGTCCATCCAACTTATTTTCAAAATTCTCCTATAATCCCACATTTCAAATGTTTCTTGTATTTTTTACTCTTCCACTGATATTGTCCAGGTCTCTCACCCATATAGGACTGTACTCCAAACATATGTCTTCAATAGGTTTTTTCTAATTTTAAAGTTAATATTCTTTGAAGTAAGTAGGGTTTTCTTACTATTAAAAGCTATTTTGAATTGACAAATACATTTTATTATTTCACTCTTAGTATGTCTCTCCTTGCTTATTGTACTTCCTAGATACACAAATTCATCTACTCTGATTCTCTGATCAACTCGTAGTTTTATGTGTACTCTTGTATTTTCTTTTCCACATACAAGTACTTTTGTTTTTTGCACATTTATTTTCATTCTCAGATCGTAAATGTATTTTATATTTTTCGTCCAGTAAATATTTATCATTTTCAGAAATTATTGCTAGGTCATTAGTGAAGCATAACATATACTTACTCTCTGACCGTTAATCTTTATGCCCAAATCGGTCTCTCCGATATAATCTTATCTATTACTTTATAGATATACCCATTGAATATGAATAGGGATAGCGTGCATCAATTGTCTAACTCCATTGTTTATTTTCGCCTACTCTATATTATCTTGGATTATTATGATAGCTGATTCATACTTATATAAGTTATACAGAAGTCTCCTACTTGCATGCTTTATCCCCACTCTACTCATCATAATAAACATTATTGTCCAGTCCACATTATCAAACGTTTTTTTGATATCCACAAAAGCTATGAATGTTTGCTATATTTTACATACATGTTCGATATTCACAATTAATATTAAAATAACATTATTTAATATAATATTTTTATTTATTTGTAAAAGTATAAAATATCTTGTACATTATAGTTATTATTTAAAAATGGGCTTTTCGAGCTTTAGTTGAAGCGAATGCTTTAATAAGCTCCTCGAAATTTAATTTTCTGGCCAGTTCTGATTCTAAGCACAGGGTGGCTAGTTCTGATGCTCAACTTTGTGTTGAGCAAAATCCGTTGAAGTTTTTTATTCTTCCTAAAATACTGAATAAACGCTCACCACTGGCAACAGAAACTGGTAGGGTGTAGAATTTACGTGAAGCGATGCAAACGTTTGGGAAGGGTCTCCCTAACTTTTTCACATTTATGGAATTTAATAACTCGAATGGAGATAGATGATATTTAAAATTTGCTTCATATATATTTTTCAATTGGGTAACTTCATTTGACAATTGTTGAGACACGTCAGCAGAATATTTTGTTATAAAATTAACTGCAGCAATTTGAATTTCTTCTACACTCATATCATGTTACTGGCGTACTGCCGCAAGAATGAAAATGTTTTATAAGTTATTAATGGCAGTAAACCTGTATTTTATTCTACCAATGATTGAATCCAATATAATAAAAAAAGTGTTTCTCTTGAAATCGATTTGTTCATCAGTGCAGTTTTCGTCTGAAATTCCATGAGACAAGTCTCCGCGTTTTTTCTTTCTGACTGATGGTAACATTGACGAGGTATCTCCCAAACTATTTACAACGATTTTACATTCGTTTCGAATTACACTCCATTGGTTGCGTAAAAGCTGCAAGTCAGCAAGTAAATTTTCAAGGTTCATGACTTCGACATCAATGGTAGCATTCATCTCTCGAAGAACTACATTTCTCTCATTGATAGCTTGGAGAATTTTGAACCATATGGAAGCCATTAGAATACATTCAAACTTACTCATATATTTCGAAATTCCCTTGATGTCTCGACGAGTTTCCGCGATTAGATTAAGTTTCTTGATATCTTCCAGAACATTTTTTAATCCAGAAAGGTTCTTCGCGAATGGTTTAACAGCATCAATCCTAGCAGCCCACCTTGTATCCGAAAGAGAGTGAAGCGAATCCGGTATTTTTTATTTCAAAATCCCCCAGCGTTGTGTACTGCTACTAAAAATATTATAGAATTTCTGAACGACACCAAAAAAAGTATTCAAAATATTCAATTCATGACTGACTGGAATTATTAAAAACCGTTACGGACACTACCGTACCCATATATTATTATTTGAAACTCTCAGCGTTTGGTATAAGTGATGTAAGATTACGGTATTTTTTTGTTCAAAAATCCAAATAATAAAATTTTACACTAGGGTATTACGGGATTTTATTTACGCATAGGGGCCCGGATTTTTATCGAAAATTTCATAAAATCATTTTTTTTTCGGTTCATATATCTGGGCCCCCATGAAAATCCCGAGCCCAGGGTGAATCACCCCCGACCCCCCTTTCTCGTCAGGCCTGAATACTTTATAATAATTATTATTCTAAAACACGCAATAACACTAATTTAATCAGTGACACACAGAAATAATGCATGCAAGTTTTGCTATCTGATAAAGATTGTTAAATTATTAATGTATTAATAATAATTAATAAAAATTAATAAAAATATTAATAATTAATAATTATTTGAAAATTCTTACGGTAGACGGCCGTTTTGAGAAAAATCACGTGTTTATCTCTATAATGTCAAACTTTGAAAATTAAACGCTTATATAATCTCCTTGTATATATATTATATTATAAAACTATAATTTATTTGATAACATATACGATATAATCAGTTAAAATCAACTCGTAAACTTGCCTTCCTTTACCGTATAAAAAAAAAAAAAAGATACGATCCAAAATGTTCTCTCGTTCTTTTGGCCCCGGAAAAATCGTTATCAATATATTATAGCCGTGCGGTATATACATATAAGCGATTCAATCGCGTATCACATCCGGTGTACTCGGTCAATCGTTTTAATACGACGACGAAGATCTATATAATCCGCAATGTAGGTGTATATACTACGCAAACGGAAAGTAGTTCATACGCGTACATTTCAAATGGCTTAACGTACGAGCATAATGCGATTTAAATATATTATATACACTGTGTGTATTACTGGATTTCGAGACGTATAGCTGTACATACCCTCGTAATCGTATGAGCTCGTATATATTATGCACTTACTGATAATCTCTTCTATAATCCGGTTTACACACGTCTCAATTAGTTAAATTCATTTGAACCAACCAAACTCTCCCCTATATACCTATACCATATATAATATATATTTATATATTATATATAATATATATATATATATATATATATATATATATATATGTATGTATGTATGTATGTTGGATCGTAAATTCGCATTTGGCATTTATAATATAGTGCCCGTTAAAACACGCGCGCGAACTTCGCCTAGAGGAATACCTAACCTATACACGACATTCCCGATAAGAAGATTATATAATATAACCTATATACCTACTCACCGCCAAACATCGTGAATATTGTTCAGAATAATTCAAAACACGCGTATAGCTAATTGTTAAATAATTGAACGGGCTCGTCGGTCTACATTTTAAGCAATAATGTGGATCGAACGTATATCCCTACGACTATATATTATAGTATATATAACCGCCGTATACATACAATATTATATATGTTTGCCGCGGTGATCGTATGTATATGCACAGGGACTCTTCTCGTCGCAGCAATTATTATTTACCACGTGGAAACAAACAACGCGTTATCTTTTATGCATACTCATACGAAGTAAATCCATCGTCAGAACACAATATCATTGTTATAAATACGAGTATTATCATTCGCTGAACCAATAATATCGTTGGTCGAATTCAAAATACGAAATTATCAAATTTTATAACAAACAAATATTTGCTGAAATAATACAATTTTTTATTATTTTAATGTATATATTGTTAAATTAATAAAAAAAAATGTGTTTACAATAACAAATTCGTTTTGTCAATTTCACATAATGTATAATTTATAGTTTAATAAAAATAATTTGTAAAATTAATACACATTTTATTATGAATTGATAAAATATTATCTTTAAATTGACTACTTTGATTTACAAATTTGGCGTTTGTTCTATGAAGAAGAAGAAAAAAAAAGCCGGTCAGTAGGTTGTGGAAGTACTTCGCTCGTCGGGTGTCAGTATTGGTGGATGCACTTCGTTACTGGGCAGGGTACTTTTGGTGGATGTATTGAATTTGAAAGCAATGATAAATTATTGCATTCAATAAAACGATTCTGAGCGTAGCTTCGGTGTAGTATACATAACTCATATCATTTTTTTTTTCTAGGGATCGATCGAGGCTGTTATTTTTATTTTATTTTTTAGTCGTGTTATTCATCATTGAAAATCACAATTTTTGCCCATGTCTTAAAATCTCATTTTACCAACTATTTTGGCTTAAATACCTCAAAATTGGTAATTTTGCAGAAAAAATTAAAATGACTATAAAAAAAAACTTAAAACCGAAAATTACCCATTTTAGGACTTATAAACCTCGAAAATTAAAAATGTCTATAAATAGCCCAAAATTAAAAAAAAATTAAAAAAAACTTAATCAACGTAAATATATTACTAAATTAAATATCCGGTAAAAATTTCAAGATTATAAAGTCATTATTTTCGAAATTACGACGAAATTAAAATTCTCGATTTTACAAAATCGTATTTTTCGTAATTTTTTGGTAGTTTTTGCTAACGCATTAAAAAACTATTATGAAAATCGAAAAATGACCTCTTAAAAGTACCAACTAGATGCAATTTGCTACAGGAAACCGTGTATGAGTGTAAAGATCAGAGCACTCCTTCTGGTAGAAAAAGTGTTTACAGAAAAATAAAAATAAAATAAAAATAAAAATAAAAATAAACATCATTGTAAAACCATAATCTTCCTCGCTACGCTCAGAATCTAAAACATATAATAATAAATACCTATTTATTATTATATGTTATATATAATATATTAATATATAATATTTAAAAAAAAAAAAAATACAATATTTTTTATACATAAATAAAGTTAATAAATATTAAAAAATTATATATAAAAATAAAATATGTCTGGAATATACAAAAAAAAAAAAGATTACAGATAACAACTAATTTCGATCGCAAGTCATGATCAGTTTACAAATGAATAATAAAAACGTAAAAAAGGAATACTTACAAAAAGATTAATCAATGCATACATGGTAACATGGATAACTATATGTAAAAAGCTGTTAGAAAACGATCTACCGTTGTCTAATATGTATTGACCAATAGTTTGTATATATAATCTGCTTGTATATATGAAATATTATTATAACTATTATGTTTATTTCATTATAAATGGGTAATTCTTCTAATACTAAATTTATGTTTTATTTTTAAATTACATTGTTTTCTATATTGAAATATATACTACGATTTTCTTCTTAGACGTGCTTAGCAAAATTAGATTTCGAAGATCTTTTTAACTTTATTTTTGAAATATATTCTTTCTATCGAATTTTTAAACGTCTGATAGTTTTTCTAATGTAAAATGTATTGAATCTACATATCATTTATATATATATATATAGTTTATATATTTTTTATAAATTTAAAATGACTTGCACAAGCTATTATCTCAAATATAAGTTCTCGTTATTCAGATTTATATAGCTATAAAAAAATCAATATATTTGCTTTAATTACGTAATGATTATTAAACATTTTTCAAATAAAATATTTACGTGAATCATATAATTTAAAAAACAATAAATAAAGTAATTCGTACGAAGGTAATTCAAAATTGTTTAATAAAATTCCTCATTTACAATGAAATGTATTAAAAATGTAATGAAAAATAATGTTGTCCAACTTTGATAACTTTCTGGCATATTCTTCCTTTGATATAACGATTCTGTTACCGAAGAGCGGGTCTTCGGCGAAGTATACATGACTATTACCATCAGTTTTATAAACTGTATATCCAATGTCTGCATTGTGTTTCTCTATTTGGTGTAAACAATTGATTGCTGCTTAGAACAATACAAATATGCATTATCACAAATATATTTATGAGATAACATACTTATACAATTATTTATGTTAATTAAAACTACAGTATTCTAGTTTCTGAGAATACCTTTATATACAATTTGATAAAATTATATTTTGTTATTTGTACAAAAAAAAGTCGATAAATCGAAAAATTATCGCTTTACAGTATTATCGTGATCAAAATTTTTAAGGAAAAAGTGAGTAAGGATATAACAATTGGTTCAAGTCTCTTGATCAAAAAGTTATTTCCAGAGAATTAGAAATACAAGAAAAATAAACAACATTGGCAATCTTCTTTCACTCATGTTTATCCATAGTTTCTTGATAGTTTACGACTTACCTGCTAGAAAATATGTTCACTTACTTGTGCTCAACTTGAGTTCAACTAGGATCGGTTTCAATGTATTAACATAATTTTAAATAGTAATTGGGTATTTTTAATAAGACATATGCTATATGCAATAGAGGTAGGCTTAATGTTGAATTTTAAAATACAAAACATTTTATGTTATTTTAATTTTCTATTCATAACCCCTTATTAATCATGTGTGTAGCGTATTCTTAAGTCTAATGATGTAGATAATGTTTTAGCTATCATTTGGATATTGTTTCATATTTGTGCAATTTTATCAAGTTTATCAACATGATAAAAATGATAAAGTGAAAACATAAGACTATTTTGAAATTCCTTTTGAAATATGTTTCAACATAATTTGAAATTATTGAATTAAAATTTTTCTTGAAATTTCATAAAAATGTGCTTTATAAAATACTTAAAAATTGGATATCGGGGTATGTTTGGCCCAAGAAGATAACTCTGGTTAAGCATAGGAGTATTAATAAGTTCTACATGCTATGCCAAGACATGTCACTATTATCAAAATATTTTTGTGGTTTCCGATAGACAGAACTTCTAGTAACTATAGTGATAACTGTTGTTGCCGCCATTATTTGAATTGTTTTAAATAAATGTTTAATTTTGTATCGTAAAAGTAAAATGTTTTAACTTTTGTTTCGTCCGAAGAGATTCAATCGTCGTAGAACTCAGTGCGTCTGATATTGTCTCACATATATAGTATTAATAATTAAAAAACAAATGTTTTTTCGTTAAAACCCGTTATTGTTGTGTGGCTACTTTTATTCAATATTATTTGGTGGGCCAAAGTTACCCCGAGCTACAATCTGGGTCGAAAATCTTTGTTTATTTTCCTTATTTGGCATTATAATGATATTTTCATGTTTTAAATAGTCCCTCTAGGTGTCTAATTTAGGTGCCTACTTAATTTGTATGGTCTCTCATCTTTCTCTTCCTTTTAATTTTTTGGTGCCACGGTTGACTGTATGGATAAGTTGTCAAAAATCTGGCACCAACCAAAAAAATTGGATCTAATATGAGTGGGGCGAAGTAATTAGCAAAATCAAACCACTCATATTATACAAAAGACATTTTTTCTGTGTGTCAGAGTTAGAAAATTTTGTACAATATAATGTAGCTTTGTATTTTGTAATAATTTTTTTGGCGTAAGCAGTTCAGATTTTTATTTTTTTTTAATAATCTCTTTTTTTGTTAAATGGAAATATTATTTTTATTTTTTTATTTTTTTGCGTACATAGTGCAGATTTTTTTTTTTTTTTTGTAGTTAATTTTAGCTTGTTTTACCACAAAAATAAACTTAATAACTTCTCAAGTATTAGCTAATTAACCTAGCACAGGCTAACTTTAGCCCAATGTAGGTTGAAGGGCAAATCTATATGGATATTTAGAGTTGGGTTAAAGTTATTTTAACCCATTTTTTTTATGGGTAAAAAATTAAAAAAATAAAAATTAGATCTTAGCTCTAAAGTTGAAAAAAGCACAAAAATGGGACAATATTAACTCAGTTTACTATATCGTTCTCTTAAACGTAAAGAAAAACTACCAAAAATTCACGAAATTTATAAAGCGGAAAGTAATCAAGTCAGTGATTTGAAATGTGTAGCAAACTTCTTAACGTATTATATAATATATATAATAATATATAAATATTATAGAATATAGTAGTCGGTGGAATCGATAAATATTTTTTATTAAGAGTAGTCAGCAGATTCAATACTATATTGACATGGAGGATATACACCCAAGAGGATATTAGAAAGACAGTAAAGCTCGACCATGGATTTATTTAATATCCTACAATTATTATAACCAAGGTTCTATACAAAAAAAAAATATCATTATTTAATATTTTTAAATAATGTTTGGTACTTAGTATTACCCATGTATTAGCGTATTACGTATTTTATGTAATATACCTAATATAAAATAATTTTATGTTGTCACTGTAAAAGTAATAAAAGATATATTTAAAAAAAAAAACAATATACTTATAACTAGTTTCGTTTTAGCAATATTTTATTTTTTTATAATTGGTATATATTTATTTTTATATTTTTGTTGAAAAAATACCGGAGAGCCATTTATGGTGATAAAATCATATTTGTCTGCATAGTAGTCAATATATTTCAATTTTCAATTAATGATGAACTTACAAGGGCTCTATGAATATGTGCGGCACGTCCAACAGCCACTAGATGTCAATAGTTCCCCATAATTTGTATGTGGAAGTATGTTCTGGCCGCAAATCAACAAACTATAGATAATATTTTAAAGGTTCGTAGAGAAAAAATTGTCTCTCCGGTAGTATCGTAAATATTGATTTTCAAATTTATGAAATTCATAAAAATAATTGTTTTAAATGTTTACTAATACAATGATATTGCGATTGACTGACGTAAAGGATGAAAGTTACTACGTTTTAGTCATTTGATCGAATTTGTTGAAATAAAAATGTTTGTTTCACGATTGCAATTACTTAAAAAAGGGAAAAAAATGAATAGGGATAAATACGATTTCTAGGAAAATCCATTTATCGCAGATTACAAATGGTCGATAAATAACTAATTTTTAATCGTAAATTCTTGATGAAGGCATACTATATTTTATATACGTATACTTGCAATGATTTCTTATAAAATACTTTATGTTTTAATGAATTCAAAAGACGAATATACAATTAGTTATTGAAGTATGTAATCTGTTAGTAAGTACATCGAGAAATTCAGCAAGAAAACCAATTAATAACTAGACGTATACAGCCTCTCAGCTCTGTGTTTGAGGAGAACGAATAAAGGATTATAGCTGGTTATATACATTACGAGTAGAATATTTTACATTTTGTCATTTTTCGTACTTATTGGTAAACAATATTAAGTATAGTAAATGTGTTTATATTAATAATTGTTAACAGAATTAGGTGTCAACAAATTTAAATGTAATTGCGTGTTCAAAATTTTGGGCCTTAACTGTCAATTCATTTTTATCGTATTTTTTAAAAAAAAATTACAAATCATTCAGCAAAAATACCAAATTCAAATGTAATATCGAATTTCTCCACAATATTTTTTTAATTTAAAATATTTGGTAAAATCAATATGAAACGGTCACGATGGACTATTTAAATTATTTAAATGTTCGTCAGATCGGTAAGTAATAATATTCTAATTAATAATAATTAGAAAAAGAAATTTTATTTCTAATACAATGTCATGTATTTTAAAATTACGGGAGAACTGGTATATTTTATTTTATCACACAATTCACAATAACAATAATCAAGTAAGGAGCATTGTTTTTTGTTTAGTTTTTTTTATTAAGCCACAAAATATATTAATACATTTTTAGATAGACAAGTAGATGGCATAATTTTTTATGACTTACAAATATAATTACACATATAGGCATATAGGTAGACAGGCAGATAGACAGATAAACTTAAAAATGGACAAACATATGGACATATGGACAGACATATGGACAGACATATGGACAGACATATGGACATACATATGGACAGACATATAAACAGACATACGGACAGACATATGGACAGACGTATGGACAGACGTATGAACAGACATATGGACAGATATATGGATAGCCATATAGACATACAGATGAATTAACAGATAGACAGACGGACAGCCAGAATAAAATACATATAGACAGATATAATATGGACATTCAGACGAACAGATAGACAGATAGAATTAAATATCGATAGACGATAGATAGATGGACAGATAGATAGACAGAATGACATAGATGTTTAGAGACATAAAATAAGTTTTATAATTTTTTAGTATAAAGAAAGATGCAACAAACTTACTATAGGTACGAATATTTAATAAATAAAACAGTTTTTTAATATTTTTAAGCAAGAGTTAGTTATGCGTGTTCAAACAAGAATATAATATATTATGATATATTATGTACATTTTAAATAAATTATAGCACATAAAAAGGTTTTTAACTAATAATTTAATGTATTATACATATGGTTATGTATGATAATACTTTTCGGAAAAAAATCGTTAATTTCAAATAATTATTATACTTCAAGTATTGTTATTATTATTGTTTTAACAATATCTAGTATGTAGTTAATTATTCAAAAATGTCACTTACTACAATTTTGATTGTTTTCTGTGATTATATTAAAATTCTTATATAAAAATTAATAAAAGGAGCGTTAATTATAATTTATTAATTATTATACCTATTTGGATTACGTAAACTGCATATTACACAAACACGGACGCGCATACATACATAAACAACTTTATGCATTAAAAAATAATTTTGTTCTCCAAATCTTAAATTCTCTCGGATACTTTGATAAAAAGCCTATAATTTTAATATGTTTGTACATTAAATTTATATATAATACTATACTGTCGTATTTTATTTTTGGAATATTTAGTTTATTGTAAATAGGTACCTATAACAGTCTCAACATGACAGTCACCATAAATAATGGCTGGTTGTATATTATGAAATTTCGTTGGTTAGGTACGATACATGGTTTTGAATTGAAAAAGATATTATAATAATATGAGTTTAAAAATATCCCAGGTTTTTCATTATACCACACATTATTTTGATATAATATATTTAAATATTTTTTTCTACTCTTATTAGATTTTTTTCTGTTGACTATTGTGAGATAAACAGTTATATAATATTTTATACTATGGGTATGTAAAGAAGACTCGAAATATTTACGTTATGTTCCATACTATTATATTATTGTAGTATATGTTTATATTGTGGATTTTTTTACGGTACATTTACTGTTTGATTTCAACGGCCGTCTGTTCATAGATAAAATCTAAATGCGGTTATATGACATGATGCCTTATCACAAGATCTGTTTCTTAAGTTTTAGATTCTGAGTAAAGCCAAAATTGTATTGGTTTTACAATGTTTTTTATTTTTATTTTTCATGTCTGTACCCAAAAAATGTATAACAAAAGTGCTTCAAAAATTACATGTAGCACTATTTTCTGGTAGCAAATTACATTTAGTACAATGGTATCATTTTTCGATTTTTCAATTTTTTCGATAAATGCATAAGAAAAAGCTATCAAAGTATTAGCATAAAAATCGCTAAATACGGTTGTGGTAAAATTCTTTATAATTCTAAAAGTATTGATGTTAGAGACCTGACATTTTTACCACAAACGTATATACGTAAAATATTATAAAATATTAATACACAATTTTTGTTCAAAAATGTTTACTAATTTGTAGGCTATTTATAGCAATTCAAATTTAAGAGGATGTAAGGACGGCCATTATAAGGGGATCTATAAAGGCAATTTTTAGACAATTATAAGGAAAATAAAAATCTTACAATTGAAACAATTTTATATGTATATTTAATATAACTGATAATTTCCATTACTTTATCATTTTTCATTATGGTTGTTTTTCATAAATTAATAAAATCTTATTGAAAATATGACTTTTGCATTTCTCATTTAAAACAATGAAACAAAAAACAAAATTATCTAGTGCCCTACGGAGCCGTTTTTTGATATGTTTATTTAAACATGTTTAATACATTTTATACATTTTTAACAAACTCAACATTTTTAATTTGTTTCGATAACTATAACTATTAAAAAAATTAAAGTGTCGTAAAAAAACTTCGTAAAGTGATAGATAATGTTGTTATCTATAATTTGTTTTTGTTTCATATTTCTATGATATTTCTAAGTTGTTAAAAATGAATAATGTTAACATGAGTTAATTGCAAATTTTTTGTGCTGACATCCATTTAAGACATTTAATTCATAATAGGATTAATTTTAGTTCTAAGACCTAAAAAATTAATAAAATGTTTAAAATATGCCATTCTAGATACATACAAACATTTTTAAAATCGATAAGACTAATTTTTGTTTTATTAACATTTCAATTATTATTTTTAATACCCAATTATTTTTTTCGATATTTCAGTATGAAATGTGTTCAGATTTTGAGGAAATAATGTAATTATAAATTTGAAATTTTCATAAAATACGTATATTAGCATATTATGAAAATTTTGAGTCATTCAGTTAATTTGTCTTTATTTTAGGTTTTAAGACCTGAAAATTTAATATAGTATTAAAATTACGTCATTCAAGCTAAATAAAAAAAAAATAAAAAAAAAATAGCAATTTTCAATTTTAATTAATTTACTTCACAATTGGTATAACTTTTTTAATTTAAGAGATAATTAGATTTATATATATATATATATATGTATGTGTGTATTTTTGATTAAAAAATAATGGGAAATCAAATTTTGGAGGTCAGATTTGATTTTAAAGTTATATCAAATAAAAATTAAACGACTTTATCCTATTCGTTTACAAGGTATATTTAATTATATTTTATAACTTGGTCGAGGTATTCTAGTGTGAGTTATTGATGTGCGCAGGGTCTTCGGTTCGAATCCTTTTATATCCAAATGATTTTTTACACATTTTTCAACTTTTTTTGTTCATTTTATTCTATAATATTGTTATATTCATATATATTTATATTGTTAGTATAATATACAGTGATTGTCTAATGTATCCACCGAGACTTCACTCAGATTCATCTGAAAGAAAAAAGAAAAAAAAATATGTATTATTGTTTTCAAATTATTTTCATCATGTATCATGTAAGATCTTAAAACCTTCTAACGTCATTATTTTTTTTATAGCTTAAATAATGAATATAATTATTAAGTCACTTAACGATTTTATAACTTATGAACTAAACGAATTTAATTTAAATACGTCATGCACATATTATTACGATTTATGTTCACTCGACTTAATCAAGGTAGAAATGTATTGTTATTAAACTTATACACACACGTTACGATTGCAGCTAGAATATAATGACATAACTCCTATTGGGTGGTATAAACTTGCAATACGTAATTTACAATGTTTAACATTTGGACTTCCTCTGTAACGTATTTACATATTTATCACGGTCCGTTGATATGCTACATTACTGATAAGGGAATAATGACATACATTCGTAATATGTTTAATAACCCTTTAGTTTTTACCATGATAAACGTAATAAATAAAAATATACCTATGACAATTTCGGAGAAGTTGCATTTTAATTGTCTATACTGAAATACGGTAAGGGAGTTATCAAAATGCGATTTTAACTGCATGAATTTCAAAATTTAAGATTCTACTGCAAATAGAGACGCGTGTTTTCGTTATAATTTTCAAAGACGTTAAATTTATGGTTTTTAAAATTCGATTTCTATTTTTAATTTTTTTTTTTTTGTGTGTTCATTAATTTTCTATGTATTGTTGTTCAATTTTATCAACTTGAGAAATTTGAGAACCTCTGAAACTTTATAAGCTTAAAAACACTTACACTAACATGTACAGGAAAAAAATAGTCTACAGAATAAGTAGTAATTCAAAAAAAAGTAATATCAAAAGTATAAATTGTAGGTAGAACAGACATGTAGGTAGTTTATTAAAAAATAAATGAGGAATCAAAAGCTTAAAACTAAATCCTTGGATATTATTTGAAAATAAGTATACATATAAAGATGGAAACAAAATTAATACTTGGTCACACATTTGAAATTTAGGATACCGTTCAAATTTTTAAAAAATAATTATGAAATTATTATTAATAAACTCGATAGCTTATAAAAAAGATAAAATGCATTCAAATTTAATTTATATCAAATGTATTATAACATTAACATTTTATGGTTATTTGGTACGTGATTTTGACTATTGTTTTAGTAGTAAAATATTGGATATATATACGTAACGAATGCAACGCCAATACATATTTTTTGCAATTTATTTGCATTTACAATTTTTACGACCTACTAAGAAAATAACTTTTACCCGAAATTGGTATAGTTACCAATAAATTACGAATATACTATATTATACACTTGGTGGGCGATGGTCGTTTGGCAATAACGATCAAATATATTGGCCGTTTAGGCACTATAACATAAAAAGAACCATAGACATCGTTTAGGTGCAGAAAATTTTAAAAGTCTAAATATTATTTATAATCCATTATAACTATTATTATTTCGATACCAAAAATGAGTCAGAACTTCAAATATTGATCAATCTATTTGCACATGGATCTATAGAAATAGTGTAATTTTTGATGTATTTTGATTCAGACCTTTTTTTTATATATGTACGAAAAATTCGTAAGTTAATATATCGAGTGGTGAATCACATAATAAATTACTTACAGGATACACATTTTCCGTTCTATCTAACTAATAGAAAATACAGGGAAAGTTATGTAATCAAAAATTTTAATTGTAATATTCAATTAAAATTTAGAGTTTAATTACCTATAATTACATTTAAAGATTAAAATATTTCTAATTCCATTAAATAATAAAACACTTTTTTCCAAATGTCATTGAAGTCATTATTAACAATATAAGTATTTTATAGTTTAACAATTTAAATAATTCTATTTTTCTTTTTTAATTTCAATGATTGTTAATAAGATGTATCTTTTAATGTTATACTATGTTCAAAAAATTAAATAATGTATAGATAACTGGGATTCTCTTTCAGAAAAAAATTGCGAGAAAAAAAAGTGTAATGTTTTGATTCGTATTTGACATAGAACATGTATTACGAATAATTTACTTTTAGTGCAACTAAATTTGAGAATAAATTAAAATAATATTTAATTGCATAGATCTATCTATCTATATTTGAATAAAATTCAGAATTCTATGGTACAGAATATTAAACACTTAGTCAATTTACAAACTGAACTGATGGGGAATCGTTGATATCGTATACTTTTCCGTTAAACTATTTTTAAAATAATCGAAAATTTTCCTATAGTAAATCTGCCACAATTATTTATAATTTGAGGGAAAAATGCTTAAAATTTTGAACATACTAAATTCCAAAGAATTTTTAAAGAATATTTATATAGGTATAGAAAAACTAAAATGTTGACGAATTTAAGGTTTCAACGATTCTTGTAGCTTAATATTGATAATATTGTCAGTAAAGAAGCAATACTAATATTATTATATGAATACCTCATATCTAAAAAAAAATGTATATATAGAATTTAATATTAGTACCTATATCAAAAGAATCATAGGAAATACCATGTTTTTAGGGAAAAATTCTGTATGCTTTGTTATTTTTCAAACAGGATAGCGACCTTGAAGTATTATTTCGAATCTTAATTATAAATATATTGTTAGAAATATCTCGTATCTCAATTATATTTTATGGTATTATTTACTTGTTTCATGAATTTAGAGTAGTCGTTCGTAGTCCGATGTTATATATTATATTCATATAAATTTTTCAATGTCCATTTAATAATATTAAAAACTTCCTTAATATTATTAACTTGTAATCGCCCATTCACACATACGAGTATATGAAATATGAGATATGGTGTTAAAAATTACCTACAATTAATTTCGAAAAAAGTATATTTTCTTTCATTTTCAATTGTTTACTTTTATTATTTTAAATTGGCTACCTACCTACTTTTATTTTCCCTATTATTAATTTACGTTTTGTACACTTTTAGTTTTATCTGTATGCTAGTATATAAGGTTGCACAAATTGTTTAATATATTAATAATTAAGTGTATACAAATGGTAGTAGGTATGCTGATAACTTTTAATATAGAATGACCATGAAACAGATATCTCTTAACTCAGTACCTACTTATAAGATTTTTATTCAAAAAAAAACTTTTTCTTAATTATTTAAATAAATAAAAACCATACTCATCAGACAAGTATTCATAGAGTAATCGTTTTATTGTTGTGAAATGTGATTATATGTAAAATTTCAGCCCCCGTGTGTTCAAGGTGACAAAACCACTCTGTGGAAAACAATGGATTATCACAAACAGTATCGTAGGCCTGATAATATCATGTCGCTAAAAAATTTACGACACGATATTTATCGTACGGAGTATACGATTATAGATTTTATAAATCCATAAAATATATGGATTCACGTATTATTGTATATTATAAAAATTTCAATTACCTACTTATTCGATACATTTTTTTCATTATTCGTAAAAATCAAAATGGCTCAACAAATGTCGTATCCAATATAAATATAATATAATAAAGTAACACGTTTACATAACGCTCAACAATATATTTTATTAGAACAGTTTAATGGCACGATACATAGCATATCATAATGGCGCGATATGCATATGAAATACAAGGTCTACGAATATAAAATTACAATATATATTCGTCTATTAAATAAATATGTACGTACCCTTATGTATATATATATATATGAGTGTAATATAATGTACCTTCTTCCCGATAAAACTCGAGAAACTTAAATATTACGAACGTAAATAATTTTTTCGCTCATTTTTTCTTTAACATTTCTGTTGTATTCACTCTACCGATTTTATCGTAAAAACTATTACCGTAGACGCTCGAAAACCATTACAAAATACGAATATCATTGGACGTTCTTTACTAATTGTATTGCACAAAATAAAACCAAAAACTCAACATATTTTTGTTGTATAAGTAATACCAATAAATTGTTCACTGCACACGGGATCCAAAATCTATACGAAAATTTTGATGGCGGACATTTTTTTTTCGTTTCCCCTAAAGTCTGTACAAAATGTTATGTACGAGAAGTTAGTACGCGATACGTAGGTATAAATGTATAATTCGGGTGTGCAACAATGTGATATTTGAGCAAGACGAATAAACTGTATTATACACGTATGCATAATAATATAAATGTATTATTATAACGTATTCAACGTAATATTTTACTGTTATTACATATGTATGTACACTATACATATACCACGTGCTTAAAATAATATACTCGTAATACATATAGATAACTATTAATGTTAGAATTTCAAAATAATACAAAAAAATGAACAAACATAATACATCTATAAAAATATTAAAATTGCTAAAAAAATGTACTTAAACATGAGAATGCCCTTCCCTTCCAAAAGATAAAATCCATTTGAATATTTTAAAATTATATTAATTTCTAGTTTATAGTATAGAATTAAAAAAAAGAGCTGGTTTAGTGTAATGGATCGGAAACGGACAGAATACTTCTGCCGTGATTGTTGTACTAATTCCAAACGACCTATTATTACTTTACTTATACATATTCTCGCAAGAAATTTTTCTTAAATTCATATTTTTTATATTTTTATACATTATAAAAGCACCTGGCGAAAATACACTTAAGTAATAATAACAAGACGATCTCGGCGCGAGTTCGCTTCACCTCAGCTATATATGCAGACGGGTCCTCACGCCATTTACCCACATCTTGTTGTTGTTCAATTTCAAGAAACATGTTATACCATATACTTTTTAACTCACAAATAACATTCCGATCATAAAAGGTTGTGTTCGTCAACAACTCGAAAAAAAAACCTTACCCTTTTTTACAGATAGACCAATAGGAGCCTTACCTTTCTATCCCGTCTCTCGAACTTGGATCTACGAAAGTACTTGTACTTATATACGAGAGATTTGTTAATTTTAGTTAGATTTAAATTGTATTTTGTATTTCTGGCATTTCGGGCTCAACTTTGTGTTAAACCAACGATATGTGCACTTATATTAAATCTCAGGCACAGTTCTACTCTGTCTTCAAATTTCATAACTTTTACTTTTTAACTTATTGTTAATTTACTAACGCATAACATTAATACACACTGATAAATAACCAAACCTATAAGTGTTTATTTATTTTAACATACTCGACTTCAACTACTACAACGAACCGACGGAAAGTGGACTACTGACTTCGTCAATCAAATGTAGTAGTAGGTAATGACGGCGTGTCCAGGGGACACCAACTTCGTGTTTCGAACACGGTCACTACATCGTGCCGAATTTTAAAGCAGTTGGATCAATAGATAAGTTAATTAATATGATTTAAGACAAAGCTATACAACATACGAAACTATATTAATTCTAATTATACATACTATTGAGTAGATTTAATGGGCTTCGCGACTGCCATATATTATGTAAAAAAAAAACCGTTCCTCATTCCACCATGTCCATATACGATGTTTACTTCGATATTGGTTTTTAAGAGATTTTTATTTTTTAGAACTTGCTCGAGGTATCATATTAATATTATATTTAATTTTTTAAATATTTTATTGTAATGATATGGTTTAAGTAAAACTTTGCTTAATTCCCAATACTAATTATTGGTACTCTACCTCAATAATTAGTATGAGAACACTATTAATAATTAATGGTTTCAACTTTATGATTAGAGTAGGTACGCATTTCAAAGTTACGATGGAATTAGAATAGTCTATTTCAGTGAAAAATGTATATTTGCTCGTAGTTGCAAAATATATCGCTGACATGTGCACGTGAGTGCATGTAATAGTACTCCGTATAATTTTGATACGGGTCACTAACCATAATGATCACATACGGCTTACACAAGCACAAATCTGTATAGGAAAAGAATAAGAAACTGCCTATATAATATAACTAAATATACGGCAGTCACGAGGTGTATTAAGAATCTAATATAACACCAAATTTTAAAAATAAATCAAGAGTTACGTAAATACGACAAAACTTATATTGAATTTCAAAATTTTAAAAATAAAAATTATTTAGCACTTTTATTTTAAACTATACATCTAAATATCCAAAATTACTATATATAGGTCAAATTTTAAAATAAAAATATTAACATTTTTTATGCTTATATACAATACTAAAAATCCTTCATATTTGGGTCGCATTTCTAGAATCTAGGGCCTTTATTTTTGGAATTACGAGGAAATATCGATTATATAGGTACATAAATAATTATCCACGATTTTTCATAAGTTTATTTTATGTATACAAAAAAATATTGGGAAAATCAAAAAACTATTTTTTTTTAAGTACTAACCAGATCAAACTTTACAAATAATTGTGTACGGATAAAACATGACATAAAACACTAGAACTATTAGACGGCATGTCTTATTCACTTAGTATTTAATAGAAAAAAATTACATTTTCCTGAATTTTATCAATGTGTGAAAATTTTATTAGAATTGAAAGAAATGATTTGAAAATTACAGAATATGATTTTAATTAAAATGGTCATTTTAAAATCGTATTTTTTTTTCTCATGAATGGATCATATTTTGTACCTGGAGAGTTATAAATATTAACCTACAAATATGTCTTAATCCTACAAAATCTTAGCTCTAATAATTATTTTGAATAAACAAAAAAATAAAATAAAATAAAAAATTGTATAATGATATATATATTATAATAAGATAATCATTTACGTCGCCTACTACAAAAAAAGCTTTTAATGTATCGTTAATATCAAAATGAAGGCGTGCGTAGTGCAATGTCTTTACACGGGCGGATAAAAAAATTAAAAATATCAACATTTTCTGGTGAATTTACTCCGGGTCTATAAAATTGATTGACAAAAAAAAATATGGATTATAAATATTATATCCATTATATCATTATCATTATCCATTATATCTCTTAATACCCAACTAAAATATATTCTACTAACTTGTGGGCTTGGATCACAAAGGTTTAAATTAAATACATTCAAACGGATAAATATTGGTCTCGAACATATTTTCGATTGTCTGTAATATCTATCTTGTCTCGTTTCCAATAATTATTTGATTTGGATCGTTATAATTTCAATCTGAAGTCCATAAAGAATATTCAAAAATCGGGTCCGAAATCGAAATATATTACAAAAAATTCTTAAACGTCGGAACCCCCTCCCTCATTACCAACAGACTAACAACAGTCTTTTGTCTCTAAAGGTAGTAAAATATATAATGGTTAGATAAATCATTGGTTATAAATATTTTTTGAACCCCCCCCCCACAAAAAAAGTTTTAAATACGCCATCGAAAATAGGTACCTAATAAACATTTGTGCATAGATTTGGTTCGGTGAGGTATGATGTGTGAGATGTTGGGATATTTAATTATTTATAAATAGGTTTAACAGAAGGATGATAGCTTTGCGGAAAATATTAAATATAGAATATAAGCTGGATAGTTGACACAGAGAACATTCTATGGTATTGTCATTAAATAGATTAGGTTATAATTATACGATTTTTATATATTATGTTAGAAAGAGATAGGAAAATAAGCTTTATATGAGTATAATTTCACGTACCGCTTTGTTTATGGTAGTTATTTATAGTTTACGGTGATTATATTTCTGTATGATATTTAAATAGAATAAATATAAAAGGAGATTATTAGTTTGATTACCACATAAGTACCTGTGATATCTCAAGAGTGTCTAATACGGATTATTGAGTAAGTATATAATATAATATTCCATTTGTATAGTTCAAATGCAATAGTTTAATTATAATTGTAGTAAATTGTTTTAGATTTGGCAATGTCTAATTCAAAAGTAAACAAAGATTTGCATATAGCGCAATATTAAGCTGAGAGCTCTACATGCAGTCGACTGCATGTAGAAAATCTGACCTTAAGAATGTAGACTTGAACTAGCTGGCGGAAACCAAGACCCAAGACGCATTGAACTCAATTAACTAATTAGCTAATGTACTACAAGGGGATATTTTAGTCTAATTTGTTTATTAAAGGTATGATAATAACTGTATCGTACTGGCTAATATATGAAATATCATGTTGAAGCATCATATTGTACGCGTGATATATTGAAATCGAATATTATGATTAAAATATAATTAGCTAATAATGTCGGGTTATATACGTGGGATTTTTGAATTAAAAATTGGCGGAATATTAGAATTTTATATTTGTGGTTTATTTGGTACATTATGTAATAATACGTGTATATATATATATATATTTATTACACAAATATTAAAAATATTTATACATAAAGTGTTTTTGAGTATAACAGTAATTTTAGTGATAAAAGGTTAATTTTATAAGACATTGTTGACGACTAGAAATGATGTATGATGCAGACTGTTTGACAGTATAGAATATGTGTATATCAGAGATAAAGGTAGATGAGCGGTACAAGTAGAATTCTTAGAGATAGTAAAATAAAATAATGAACGAGTTCATATATAATAGATAGTATAGTAGTAGTTTTCATGTAGATAGTAGACGAAATGTGAGAAAATCGATTCGGATTGTTCTGGCATGTAGTAGCGAGGGTAAGAAAATTAGCGAAGAAAATGTGTATTAAACGATAAGGGTCGAGAGCCATTGAAGTATGAAAAAGTGGTTGACTGATTTGGTCAAAGAAAATATGATGGAGGTATTGAGTTGAGTGAAAAGTAAGGACTAGGATGGCCTCCCCCAAATTGTCAGAAGAGAATGCAACGGAGAAATAAAGGAAACGGTTGGAAATTTATACTGAATATCGTGTTATAAAACGATTTTCGCTTGCAATTCAATTTATACACGTTAATAAATGCGTATTGAAAAGTATTGTAAATTTAAATATTATTAATATCGTTCGAAGTTAATTTAATATATTATCCGAGATACGTAATTATTGCAATCATTTGCTTTTGTCACGAGTGGGTTTCACGTTAAAGAGAAAGCAGAACCTGGCATATTATTACATTTTCCTCGTAAAATATTTTCAAAATTACATTTACAATTGAATGCATGGACTCTCGTTTAATAAACATTTTCTCAATGATACCTTATAATAACGATTATAATTTGCATAGAAATTTGTATTGATCTAAATATTTCCTTAAGTCTCCATAATATACCTAATGGTTTGGAATAATGCCACGATTGATAGACCGTGAACTAATTATGTTGAAATTGTATGAAATTGGCTGTTAAGACGTCTGCCCATAACCCCCTCCCCCAAATCAGCATTTACATTGCGATCGTAAATTTGATATATTATGTGAATCCATTATATATTATAATATTGTTTACATACTTAATAATATTAATTTCCTGTGTTTAATCACAAATGACATGTTGGAACAATAATAATTATAATCTATTTTTTGGGTGATATGGTTAATTTAAATAATTTAAATAGTAATAATTTTGATATTATCATAGATAATAAAATTATCACACTTTTTAGAATTTATATTATTTTTCAACAGTCTAGGGAAGTATTCGAATACATTAGTACATGTTTAAATAGTTTTCTCTGTAAGTATTTAAACAAAATTTCGTTTTAGTACCTACTTTAAATTTCAAAATACAAATTATTTACACTAAACATTTATTTTAATAATGTACACAATGTTTATAATGGACATTTTAATAATAAAATAGTTTGACATGATAAAATATGATAATGTTGATATGAGTATTTATTTTCCAATGGAGAGTATTATCCTTTTAGTTATACCCATTTGTGACTAAATATCTATCGATAATAATAATTTAGAAGGTATATTGTGAATAAACTTCAAAAAAATAAAAGTTAAAAGTAACCCTTTTAAAAGTAACAAGGTGACAGATTATATTAAATTGGAATGAAGCTAAAAAACTTTACTATACACACAGTGGAAAATTTTCAAATATTTTACCTTTTGGTGTGCGCGTGCGTAGTACAAAAAAATTTTGTTGAATATAATTACATATTTTGAGACTTAAAGCATGCTTTTTTTAAACCATTTTCATTTAAACCGTAAAATCTATTTAAATATTTGAGGTGGTTTAACTTCGGTAAAATTGGATTTAGGACAAATGTTGACAAAAAAAAAAAATTGCTTTAAAAAAATTACTCAATCAAAATCAGATATTTAAAATAAGAGTTGCTTTTTAAAGAAGTTAAGTTGTAATGCCAACGGACGTATTTAAAGGGTTAAAAATTTACTTCGATATTCCCAAGTGTCCATTAGAAACTAAAATTCAATCCAGTAACCCAGTAGAAGTATTTTATTTAACTTCTATAAAATAACACACTGTACTGATAAAACATCCCATCAATATTTTACTAAATTTCCTAATATAATATTTAATTGAAAATAAAAGTATTTAGAATATATTTATAATACTCTTGACCATAAAATAAAGTAGTTAAAATGAATAACTTCAAAATTCATAAACGAAGTGAAAAAATGATCAGTTTTTGTTGGAGGATACTTTTTTTAAATATAGTTCATATTTTCAAAGAATATGAGTTTAATTTTAGTAGTTAATTTTGTGTAAATTAAATTGATAGGTGGCCATTTGAAACACGGAATTTAATAGGTATAGTCATAACAAGTATAAGGGAGAGGTATAAAAAATGTAAATATACGAAAAAAATATAGAATGATTTCCTAAAAAAAATTCACAAAAATGACGATTTATACTTCTCGAGATATTCGGGCCCGTCCTGTGATATAGAAAAAAACATCAATTTTTATAAATGTATTAGAAGTATATTTATACATTTTTTTTTTATTTTTTTTTTAAATTTTATTGGTAGTTGGCACGAATACACTCTGTAATGATTTAATGTGACAACACCGCATATTGTGCGATACGATTTCACTGTATATTTAGTAAAGTAGAATATTATGTAGACAGTTGATATATCAGAAAACCAAACCGTATGTAATGTATTGTAAATTTATTGACAGCTAAAACCGTACATTATAATAATATGGAGTTGGCAAAAGCTTTTTAGCGTCTGCGGCACGGTCGGGCGTCTGTAAACGAACGCAGGATTCCGTCGTTGCCGGACGTCCGGCGGGAGATCGCATGCCAATGGAATATACGTTTTCTGTGATATTTTATCATCAGATAGTTCAAGATTTATGCGAAACACACGATTACGATTGTTTATCGCCATTCGACATCGGTGGTTACATCTTGGTCCTTGGAAATAAATTCAAGAATGAAATGTTAATCGTGTAAGAATTATGCCGTACAACGAGACGTGTCTATATTGCCAGGCCTGCACACTATGCCAAGATTACAAATTCGTCCGGCATGTTCTCCGAATAAAATGTGTTATCATTTTAATGCCAACAATAAAGACAGTGACGGGACGGAATAAAGTAATCAGAATGGACATTGATAAGAGCTTATGTAGGCGATATACTGATATTTCGTCCTCCGAGAACATGTACGCGCTAAGTTCGTGAATGCTGTATGCCAACTTTGTAATTTGTTGTCGCTGTTCATTCTGGTTATTTTGTTCTATGATATTACCGTCTAAAAATAGAAATTCAGCTATAGTTTTCGCATTTAATGATCGCAATGTTCGCAGGAAGATGTGTGCAGTGTACAAATAATATTATGTTTTCGGCCGTAAAGCAGCTAAATAATTTAAAAATGTATACGTATGCATTTGCATATTTCCCAATTTTTCCGAGTAAGTTGCATAATTGATGTTATATTTTTTGCATTTTTTAGAAAAAATGATAATGTATATTGGTCTAGATATAAATGTGTTTTTTAAGAGAATCAGCATATACCTATCCCTATCAAAAATTTTGCGTTTTCATGATACACAACATTACACGAATATGTATATATTTAACATTTAAGTTTAAACGACACATATTTAAATCAATACTTTTAAATCCTGGGTTAAAGGATTACAATTTTTTAAGTTTTATAAAAAATTAAATTTTAACGCATCGGCCCTTTTAAAAAACATTTATAGAATGGATTAATTTATTATTATATTTAAGTATCAATAAGACTTACCTACTTTAGATATTTTTGTAATAATTTATTACAATTTTAGGATTAAGTTTCCGTACCTACTTTAATCATGTATTATAACTGGTTCTTTTTAATTTCGTTACAAACCCTGATAGAAATTCATTAATCCACAAATATTGAAGTGTCAGTTATATATTATCAATAATTAATATTTCCAAATAGTAAATCATTAAAATTTTAGAACTATTGTAAGTGTTTAAAAACAATGTGTTTTATTTTTATTTTTATGTAAGTATACACTTTTTTGGACAAAAGGTGTATAATAAAAGTTTTCTAGTGTAGTGATTTTGATAGGAAATCGGTTCTAGTTGGTATAATCTATAAGGTTTATTTTTGAGTTTTCAAAAGTATAACAAAAAACAATATTTCATTAGAGAAATAACACAAAAAGTTATTATTAATATTTATATTATAAATAAAATTATAATTAAAAAACTAGTCGAATAGTTATCGACTATATAGGCGATATGTAATATTTTTTAACTACCAAATAAGACCAAGAATTATTATAAATTATAAAATTATACTGACAGAAATTTGTAATTACCAAATATTCCCTATAGCACTATGCATATTGATTTTTATTATTATTAGTCATATAAATGCTAACAGTAATACTCATATTATATATATATTGAC
The DNA here is from genome assembly GCA_025469235.1 of Pemphigus obesinymphae. Lineage (NCBI taxonomy): Eukaryota > Metazoa > Arthropoda > Insecta > Hemiptera > Aphididae > Pemphigus > Pemphigus obesinymphae. The sequence continues at coordinate 52,637 of JAIPRL010000695.1, forward strand.
GCATCTCTCAGAACCGCATTTGTGAAACACATAGTTTATCTTTAATTTAAAATTTAATATATCCACCAGCAGCATCCTACCCAATGAGCGAAGTGCTGCCATCTCGTACTGACCGGTTTTATTCTTATTATTCTTATAATTTTTTTAATTAAATTTAATATACATATATTTTAGATTAAATAAAACATTTTTTTTTTTTTTTTTTTATGAATATTTAATTGATTATTAAAAACACAAGGCATATGTATTCACAAAATTGATCATGTTCATAATTATCTTTTTTTACGTATATGGACGCCAGCCTTTTGTAAAGAATATTCTTTAAAGTATTTCAATAAACATTCAGATTCCACGTAATAAATGGCATTTAAAAGTATATTCGAAAATATTGATAAAATTAACTAATTCAATTTAAGTTTTTTTTAAATATTTTGTTTTATAATTTAAAATTAAGAATTAATTAATTAATGACTTACCTAATTAAATTTATCGAAATGTTAGTTTTGTATCCATGGTGCCTATGTATTTTGTACATTAAACAATTACTTTTCTTATTCATATATACAAAATAAGTATTAACTGTAAACAAAAATGGATACCTATAAATAATTAGATAAGTAGGTATATAATATTATAAGCGTTTTTATGCATTAAGTATAATAAATAGGTAATAAGATTTTCTTTCAAGTTATAATATATATTAGTTAGTGTCTTTTTTTTTTTTTACCTATAATATAAAATACAAATTTTGCTGGTGCCTACCTAATAAAATGTCCTTCTTTCGTAAAAAAATGGTTTTTAAAAATTAATTTTTTATAACTTACTGGTCAGTTTTTTAAATTCAACAATTTTATAAGTTTGTGATACTACAAATATTAAATAGTTAACTTAAAAGATGAACATTTACTTAACTGACTAGTCTATGTTCACCCTTAAGCATTTAGAAACACCCACCTAGGTATTTAATTTACGTGGCAGCAAAATCATTAATGTTTTCGTAAATTCAAGTCAATTGTATGTTTATCGATGTCAACATCAACAATTGATAAACATCTCCTGTGTTACTATAAATTAAAGTACACGATATTGGGTAAATTTTTCAACTACACCATACAATTCTAATTGATTTTCGTAGTCAACTCTTCCGTGAATATTAATAAACATCATATATGTGGTAATCATTGGAATATTTAACAGAGAAAAATACTATGTTTATGGCTGACAATAAGTATTTGTATTCTTTCATTAGTTAAAATTATTATTAATTAAATATTTAATTAATTTGTTAATTTATTATTAGTGTATATATACTGATATATAGTTGAGCAAATAATGTATTTTTAGTGGTTTTTTTTGTCCTAAGGAATGGTTAATAGGATGTAGATTGAACTGCATCTTTGAAGTATCGAAAAAACTTATCCTATCTATTTCAAAAAATCGAAAAAACTGTGTAAAAACTCTAAAAATACATTTAAAGACTATTGAAGTATGTAGACTGTACTCTACTAGGTATACTATAATAACTCACAAAATTGCACTCTATTATTTGGATGTGTACTGCGTAGGACGTGAATACTCGAAAAATCGCGTAGAAGTTTTATTCACATGTGTGCAGATAAGGATTTCGGCGCAATTGGTATACGTTTTAAAGTGGTCATTTTCGATTTTTCGGTAGTATATTAAAAACGTGTAAGAAAAAGTTGCCAAAAAAGTGAAAAGGGCCATATAATAATATGAGTTAGTATTTTTTCCAGGGAAACCTGTGTTTTTTTCAAAATCGATATTCGAACACGATGATTAATCATTATTTGGTAAAGTTATTCATTTAAATACCACCGATTCAAATTTCTCGGACTATTATTATCATTAAATTAAGAAATTTAAGCAAATTCTTGAGCAGTAAGTGAAAATGTTACTGTAAATTAAGATTCTTAATCGAACGTTTAGATGTTTGTCTTTTAACATAAAAAAATAAATATACTTTAATAATTTAGCAAATACAAGTAGCTGCATTAAATAAACGAGTACTGTTGTTAGTACTGTTATTAATTGCTTTGATTTACGTATCCGATGTAGCGTTAAAAATTATTGGGGATTTTTCTCAATACGAAAACTCAAAATCATAGTCAAATTCCAAATTTCTAAGGATTGTAAAATAATTAAATGGATTTTATATCCACCAAAACTTATTTATTTACTGTAGGAGGTTTAAAGGTATAGAACATACTTAAAACCAAAAAGAAATAAATAAATATTGAAAAAATATGATTCTAATTTCATGAGAAGTATTTAAATTTAATTATATCGTATTTTGTTCTAAAAGCTCTCTTAAAATCTGCACAATTTTATTGTCAGATATAGAAGTTCATACGGATTCTTCCTACTAAACATAATTAACTTTATTTATTTTTTAATCATATTTACAACTCGCACTTTTTAGAGGGAATAATGAAAATACGTTACTGCTACTAAACAATTTAGGCTATAAGTAATTTGCTTATTCGATTAAATTTCTGAACTTTAACTCGACCATTTCAATCAATTAACTTATACAAGAGTATAGGCACCTGAGAGTAATCCGTGTAATTACGTATAGTATACTGACCGACTACAGATCGTATTATAACTACTTTTAACGAGTACACTAATCTGTTAATATTTCCATATTATAATATAGGAATATGCTGAGCCAAGCTTTCGAATTTATTTGCTCGACTGCTCCCAATCGATATAGATTAGCGAAACGAGCAATATCAGACCATGATAATATACAATTTTAATTACTATTAAAATCTTTTATTTTAACTGTGTTTTTATTCTTATACATTTATATGTGTAAATATTTTTTACATGATACAATTGACTCTAACAATATTAATATCTCAAAGTTGTTTATGAATACATGTATTGTGTAGATAGTATGGTGTTCATAAAGCATTTTCGATTATTTTCAGAAATAATAAACGAGTTTTTTTAACTGTTTAACATACACACTGTTATATAACTGTGGTTATATATAAATACTTGGGAAAGAGTATATGAAATTTCAAAATAGTTACATTGTATAATGCGAAATACTTTTGTAAAATATTCATAATTTATCAAATTATCATTGTATTTAAATTATTTTTTGTGCAAAGAAATTAATTATTTTATTATCAAGATCATATATAATATTTGAAAATGAGTAGACAGTACTACCAATATTGAAAACACGATCCACGTGTACTATGTATTTATCTAGTTTTCAAACAGATGTCGTATTTGGTCGAGTAACACAATTTTATTAAAAATGGTAATACTTGAAAAAAAAAATCGATTAATTGTGAATGATGTATAAAATTGTAATTTTATAGAATCATTGATAAGACGTCTACAGCTAATTGAAAATAGAACTCTTATCTTTTAACAAATCATATATTAGTTAGGGAGGGCATTTCTGTTGTTGTTTATCTTAGGTTTTTGTTAAACCAAAAGTTTAGATTACGATAAACCTCAAACATACATGATAAAATTGTTCAAATAATTTAAAATAAATTATATTTTGTCTTTTTGTTCCATACGGTTAACCGGAATAATAATATGACAAATATTATTATTGATTGATAATATACATATATATTACAATTACATGATACAAAAAAGTTGTAATTTTATTAGTAAAGGAGTGAGTTTTGTTATTAAATAAAAACGGTTTTAGGTATTTTTCGCTTTTTAGTAAAATAAGATAAAATTAAATATTTAAAATAATATTATTTAAAGACATAGATTATATTTATAAGTACCTATATTAAAAATATATTTTGAAAAACATTTTTTATTTTTATTTTTTCAATACCGCGAATATATAATTAGATAGTGTTAAACGACAAAATGCATATTCTTTTGATATTTTCTCATAATATTAATATTAATATGGTTCGAACTATTTTACAGAAGATATTGTATATTATGATCAAAATTTTGTAGCTATTGATAATAAAGTGTTGTTATATATTATAGTGTTGTTATATTAATAGACGTTTTTACTTGAACTGAAAGTTAGATTTTTTTTACATTCTGCCAACGCAAAATGTAATGCACATACACCCACTAGTGTTTACTATAGCTGGTATTAAGTCCTCGAAGTAATTTATATAGCAATTTATACGATACGGAAAATCCTTTAAAATGCTATCACAAACATCGTGAAATGATGTAAAAACACAATACCGAGGTCACCATTATGTTTTGTCATATTTGAGTGCAATCATTTTCAACAACACATTTTGCACAATGTGGTCAGCTGCCATATTTACCAAAGTAATTATTAGACCATATAAAAAAAAAAACAATTGAATTTTCATAAAACAATTTTGGATGCACTTTTGAATTTTTTAAACTAAAGAAAATTATTTAAAATAATAATAATAATAATAATGAATATGCGATATGATTGTCTTTTATTACGAAAAAAAAAATTGTTTTTGTTTTTGTATAATGAGTGATTTACCTCTTTATTATGAAAATTATATTCCATCTGCATAAATTGTGCATTATGAAGACGTTTGTTCTTTATCATCGAATAGAATCGACGACAACATGTTTCAGTTTTAGCAGAATTTAATTTACAACATACAAGTACATCAGCGCTTGTTTAAAGGCCATGATAATAATGCAATGTTAGAAGACCTGAAGGCAAGGAAAATTCTTAAGCATATTTGAATTTATTATAATAGGCCATTCTTTAAACAAAAATGTCTTTCATTCTGTAAGTTTTCAATGAAGTATTTAAAATAATAACTGATGGTGCCAGAAGAGAAGTTTAAGTTAAAAGAGTAGCACATAGATTTGGTTTATCTTAGTTTGAAAGTGTGATGAATTTTTGTACACTTAATACTGATTTTAGGCTGATAGAAACGCTAAACATAGTCCCCACAACAACAGCTGATTGCGATTGAGGGTATTTTTGATATAAACCTTACTATAACTGATTTAAGAACTCGTTTAACAATTGACAAAGTGTCAGATTTGATATTCATCTCCAAAAATAGCACTGCAATTGTAGATTTCAATCCACGACCATATATGAATGTTTGGCTTTACGAGCATCGATCGACAAACTCCGCATTACGTAGAAAAGTAGGTAAAGAAATAGACCAGGAAAGGAGCGATAAGTATCAGAAAATTTTTTTTATTAATATATTTAAGTAGATGTGTTTTGTATATTTATTTATACATTTATATTTTGAAATAAATAAAAATAATTAAAATTAAAATTGGTTTGTTATCATTAGCACTCCTCCCTTATTTTACCAAGATTATAGTCTGGAACTTAATATAGGTAATGGTATACCGAACACCTTTTTTTTAATAAGCATTCTAAAATTTTTCATTTAAATTGTTAAATTTGTACTGAATATACTCTCAACCAATTTGATGGGAACATCACTAGCTATACCAATATGCTAAATTCGTCAAAATATATACTTTCTGCAAAATGTTTTTAAAAATATTTTCATTCTATTTTTTTTAAATAATACCATATCAACTATGCATATTACATTTGATGTTTTTTATAATTGAGAAATTTTCCAATTGAAAAGTGTAAGTATTTTTGTTAGATTTTCGGTGAATTTATGAGTGAGAGGATAGATAAACTATAATACAGGGTTATAGTTGTTTTGGAGATGTTTATGAAATATTTTGTAGTGTACTTTTTCTTGTTGTGTACTTTTTACCGATCTTGATGTCAATGTGTATATTGAACCATTTGAGACGCCCTCGGTGGAGTATTGTTGACGATGACAAGCATATTTGACTAGAGAATTCTAATATTTGTCAAGTATTTGACCTTTAGATGGCTTCCGCTAGTTTAACAGAAAATTTTAATAAGAATATCATAAAAAACCCTTATTTCTTTAAATAATTTTATGTGGTTTACTACTTAATATAAATAAATTATAAATAAATATAAATGTAGAATAAATTATGTATCTCTTTAATAGTAGTGTATATATGCAATAATGGTATTATAATTGAATACAAAATTGATGAGCAAGATGTTGGATGAATAATCATGTGGTGAAATACCATATTAAGTTGGTCGAAATATAATTTAATCAAATTAAATTGAAATATAAAAATATAAAGATAAATTTCATGTACAAGATAAAATAAAATAATAAAGTTACCAACAAATATTATACGAATGTTCATCTTATCGATGAACAATTTTGTCTTTATATTTTCTTCTTTAAAATATCATATATTTTATTCAATATTATATTTTTCCTTTGCACCTTTGTATCTAACTCGTATTTTTTTGTCACTGATTGATATACCCAATCTTCACTCAAAACACCACTCGATCATGGATTATACATTTGTTTTTTTTTCGACCACTTGACTTCAAGGTTACATGACTTTCAGCTGGATCATCCTCGCCTCAAGATCGAGTTCACGAAATCGATTTATTTCAGTCAGGTTGTTGTGTTTCGTTTTTGTACACTTCCAGTTATTTTTTCACATTATTTTCAATTTTTGAACAATGATATTTTATTAAATTTTGTAACTCAAGTTAAATGTCATTTGACGTTTACAATTGAATCTCAAGAAATGGTCCTGAACGAGTGGCTTGGCAGATTAAAGTCTGATTAAAGTCACTAAGAAATGAGTGTTAATTCAATCGAGTGAAAATGTTCAACACAAGTTCATCATTTGTCAAAGAATTAAGAGTATCACCGCAGTACATAGATATACCTATCCGGCCTAGATATTTATTCACGTGTCACAGTAAATATGATCACATCATTTTGCGAACAAACATATCGGTTGTCCTTGTCGTAGAGCGAAAATCGTCTAAACGGAGATTATATTCGTATACAACTTTGACACTCCATGCAGGTAGGAAACAAAGGCAGATAAGAGATTTAAACGGGCTTGTACGAATGTCACTAGACGATTAAAGATGGATAGGTGGGCGTGGGAAATATCGCTTTGTCGCCTGTGAATTTGGACCTTATGCTTTATCTTTTAAATTTAATTTATGTACAGCCAATCGAATTTTACGATTTACGCACAAACAAACGTTGATGTTTTATTGTTATATCATCAGTGTTTTTTTTCTTTTGTGAATATCACATAGTTGAATGTTTTAACCAATATAATAAATATGTTCATATATATATATATATATATACAATTATAAAATTATAAAGGGTGTTTCTGTTTTATCATACAAACTTCGAGATTAATCTCATGTTTGGGAATGCAATCGATTAGTGGATATGTTTTTGATTTAGTTTTAAATTTACTGCAAAATAAAATGTATTACAATATTTAGTGATCAACAAAACCCCTATTTTTATATGCCAAGCGATTTTTACGATTTTCAGAATGTGGTGTCATGTCTATCAAAATAAAAGTATTAGGGTACAAAAAATGTTATGGGAATATCTATTTTTCATTAAAATGAGATGATTAAAGAAATATTATCTAATAAACTAATTACAAAACAATAGAAAACTATTAATAACTACAATATTTTAATACCTATATTAGATAATTATTATCATATGTAATGTAAATTTTATAAATTTTTTACGTATTAAGTTTAAATATTTTTATATTTCAGTGTGTAAAAATCCCAAAAATCATGTCAATTAATATTATAGTATATATATATATTTTTTTTTTTTTGAGTAAATTTAAAACTAAATGAAATAGTTATCGTAAGCACCCTTAAAAGTACTAAATTCTAGGAACGTAAAATTGATTTTTGACTGTATTCACTAAACTGAGGTTAATCTCGAAGTTTTAAGTTAAAAAAATGAATAAAACCTGTATATAGTACATAAGTTAAGAAAATTAATCCCCAAAGTGTACCTACAATCTACATACTACTAATGGCGAAGAGTAAATCATTAACGGAATTTAATTGTTCACTATTTTTTCTTCGTCAACCGACAAAGGGTAAAATTGCATTTTTTCTATTTTCTTCTCCTCTGTTAACTAACCCAACTATTTGGGGTTGACCGAATTTTATAACTTATAAAATATATATATATATATATATATATATATTATATTCACCACTAGCTGGAATTATTTATAAATATATATATATATATATATATTATATAAAAGTTTTAATCGGAAAACACATTTTCCGATGTTTGATTGATAGAATATATCCCATACCGTCGCCACGTTGTTCTCTACTTTGATATTCTTTTTTTCCACACTATTGTGCGTACATATTACTAACATTCATTATGTTCACTACACGACTATATCCATCAAACGTATTATCTTTGTCGAGATTCCATTGCGTATCACTCTTTATATTTCGTCATTTCGGGATGAATAATTTATTGACTTCCTCGAATGGCACCTCGAATAACTCTATGTCCGTTGTCACGCTTGATAATAATACAATATTCTTGACGATCGAAATGAAAGCAAATTTGTGAAAAAGTAATGTTTAATGAAAATAAAAGCTGGAATTTCATATAATATTTTACTATTGTACAGAGTGCGTGAAAGAATAATTAATTAGGATATATCTAGAACTGACTGACTTGTAAAGCAAAACTATTAAATACTGTAAAACACCTGGAGGTTCGAATATATACGCACTAATTAGGTATAGTGTTTACTTAAATAATTCGGCTCTTGAACATAATGCGCTTGAAAAATAAAAGATTTTTAAATACAACAATGACAAATTATTGTATTTTTTGGCCCAGTAATCACTCGTCGTTAGGTTGTAAATAAAGTACATTGATTTTCACGAATTAATGAAAAATACTAAAACAAATGCAATTTTTCAATTAATTACCGATATTTTGTGATAACTAAAATAAAAATAAAATGTATAACTAACTAACTGTGACATAAAACTATGAAAAAGAAAAACTCGAGAATTTGCCAATTTAACATACTTAGATACAATTTTTTATCAAAAATTAAGCATATACTGATTCTATTACTTCATCTACTATAGAATATTTGGGTACAGATATGGAAAAAATACATAATATATTAATGGCTTAGAGCAGAATCTAAAAAAATCTAGGTAATAACTTACTAATTAATCGACGGCCACCATTAAGAATATTGAATAAATACTATGATAGGATATTTTGTTTCATTTTAATTACATATAATAATAATCCACCATGTTCAATCGGAAACAACTGTTGAAATTTAAATATAGCTAAAAAAAATAGTTCGACAATAATGTAAACGATTAATATTATATTTAAATTACTGATGTTAGGAACCCCAACCGAATTTTTTTTAAATTTAACAAACCCAAATCGAACCGCAGTTTAATTTAAATATCGAACCTGAATCGAACTTAAAAAAATTTTAAATGTTAAAACAATTTAGCACTTAATTGATTTAAAAGTTGGCAACTCAACAGCATATTTTATAATATTTATAAACATCGTTCTATATTTATAGCATACTGCGAAATATAGGGAGGTATATGATTATGAATTATTATGAATAATTTTTAATAAGTACATCATATCATATTATATTGATAACCGATAACCAAAATTCGTCGATAATATGTATCCACTCATATATATTATGAAAAAAATTATTATCTATCCTAAAAATAGAAAAAAAAACTACTTATTTCAACATTTTTTTATTTGTTTAGCGATTGTTAAGAAATTAGGTTTAAATTTTGTTTTCCTTGGTTCAATATTCGAACAGCACTATTTTGTAATTAGTTAGGTTCGAATATTTTCAGTTTTGAGTCCAATTTTCGAACTGAACACCCCGGGTTTGGTTTGGTTCTAAAATCGACCATTTCGTAACATCACTAATTTAAATAAACAATTAATGAAGTCAATTCCAAAACGTCGAGTGATAGCCGTGGAAAATATTTATTAAAATAAACATTTTAAACAAAAAATTGAATAAAAGTAAAATGTGTGTCATAAAACAATATTAAAGATTAGAGAAGTTTCCAGAGTATTATATTTTATAAATAACTATTAATTTACCAGGTACCGAGAAATTTAATAATCGAAAAAAGTAAAAAAAAAAATCGAAGTTGAAGAGTGAAAAAAAAATTTTACATTAACCCAAAGCCCAGTAAAAATATTGATTCATTTATTCATGGGTATCGATGAGTAAAAATTGTGTGCTATTTGACTATTTGGTTATACATTGTTCTTTGATTAATATTTTGAGTGATTAAAATTTATTGATTGAATAATTTCACCTTTTAAGTAATACGAAATCATAAATTATCTTGCGAGCAATACATTAATTTAATTACAGAAAATCCTGTATTAATGATAAATGGTCGGTATGATATAAATATATACGCCGATTATTAAATTTCTGTTTTTTATAATATGTAGCAAAATTACCATAATATGATACAGTTTTTAAACGCGTAACAATATTTTATTCCTTGACTATAGATGTGTCAGCCACCTGCCAATGACCTCGGGAGCACAAACTTTAAAATTAATCCTACTATTGTTCCTGTAGTGTTAAAATGACGTATCAGTCAGTTTAATCAAAAATGAATCAGAAAAACTATAAAAATTTAATTCATTTTTAGTTTTTTTAGAATTTTTTTCATTCATGTTCTGGAAAATAATGTTTTAACTTATCATTTCAGAACTTAAAATTCAGGTTTAATTTCCAACTATAACGATTTTTTAATATCAACTTTTTCGTTTATGAGTTTATAAATGAATGCAGCCGGCCTTTGCTGAATAAATTACTGACCCATTGTTAAATTTAACTTCAAAGAATAGAACTGAATGATAAGTATAGTGCCCGATATTTTTTTATTTTTAAATTTGAATCTAAAAGTCACCAAGTAATGAATAAATTAATTTGAATCAGATAGTACTTTTTAATAGTGATAGTCAGAGCTCGTTATATAGAAACAATAATTATTATTATGAATGTAAATTCAGTTTGGTAAATATTTTGGAAAATTTTAATTATAATATACTTGATATATATTACATGGTTCTTCTTTGTTTGGTTTGAAACTTTGATATTAACTTTTATAAACTGAAGTTGTATGAGCGTGTTTTAAAATTTTAGTAAGTATACTTAATTTTTGTAATATTAAATTTTTATTTTTTTGATAATAATGAAAAAAATGTTCGATACTTGTAGGTATTCAACTTGCAAATTTAAGATATCCGTTTGTAATATATTATGTTTAAGCTTAGATTATAGGGTAATGATATAACTAAATACCCTATTTTGATCGATTTTAGTTCCATAGAATTAGGATATTATCATTCTGATATTATGTATTTTTTTTCATCATAAATATGCAATGTTTATCTTTGTAAAATTAGATTTTATTGAAACCAACTAAACTTCAATATCACATTACCGTTCTCAATGAAAATCAACAATATAACAGCTATAAAATATCAATTCATTGTTAAAGACTATCACTTTTGATAAACATGAGGTGTTTTCTATTATAATGATATAAAAAACGCAGTTAGTAGTTTTACGATTTTCGAGCCCTATAAGTATTATTATTATTATTATTATTTTTTTTTTATTTTATTTATATATATACAATTATTAATGAACATAATTTTAAAACCTATTTTATTTAATAATCCAACGATCCACAAAGGGTTTAATGCAATTTTAAATTTCGTGATTCAATTTATTATATTCTCCTACAGAACACAACCCTCACATAAACTTTCGAAAATTACGTTGTCATATAGTATTATATTTTTACAAAATCGAATTATTGTTACCTACGTTAAAAAAAATAATAACGATAAAACATAATTTTACCATAATATTTTGTATAATTAAATTCGGTCACGATCTACTTCATTAAATATACAAACAATATTATGATACTTAAAATTGAAAAATACTAATTGCTATAAAAAAAATAATAATATTCATCCCATATAGATCGTAACTATTTTAATTAATTTACACTTGTTTTCATAACTTTCCTCGATACTTAGAATAGACATAAATAAATATTTAAAAATATATAATTACAAGACTGGTGGTGGAAACCTATACCACACATTTCCAACACTATACTTACAACAGTCACAATACACGTAAAATACTTACAATAGACAACGATTTTTTTTTTTCAAATATTGTTTATCAATCAGGCACTGAAATAAAAATTCTTTGGTTTCAGAAATTTCTAGTAATGGTATTTACCGTTTTTTAGTACAATAAAATAAAAATACCAAGGTTATAAGCGGTTTTATTAGATTCCAAGCCACGATAAAAATGTATAATAATTGCGTATTGGTACTATTATACAGAAATATTGAAAAAAATGTATATAGCTACATTATGAAGTTTCACTTCCATATACATGTTGAATATATTGTGTTGCTTTAGAATTATCACACAAACTGTAGTGGCCATATTTACACTCACGAGTCTTGTAAAATTAGAAAAAAAAGTGTGGCAAATATCAAAGATTAAAACCTAAAATAACCAAACCTAAACCATATCACAAACACTAGTATCTTAAGATTGTTTTAAAAAAAAAAAATTGTTTAATAGATTCGGAATTAATGTATTTCTAATGACAAAAATAAAATAAAATACACTATAATTAAAAAGTAAACATATATAAAAGGATATGTAAAAATTTTCATATTGGAAATTCGGAAATATTTATTTTTAAGGTTATTTATTGAAATATCAGTGGTTTTGTTTTCTATTAAAACAATTATTTGCGACTTTTACATACCAATATTTTTATACAAAAATTTAAAATTATATATTTTTTATAATAATATACAGAGTATTAGAGTTATTTGGATTTAATTGTTGACGATTAAGGTTTTATTCAAATGTTATCTTTATTCAGTTATTTAAAGTATCTTTAAGTTTAGACAAAATTTAGGTTTTTTATAATTATATTTCACATGGTTAAATTTTGGATTTTACTTACCTAACCCAATATACCTAAAAGGTTAATAAAGGGTAATATAGAAATAAGCTAGTCAAGTGAAGATAAAAGTTTAAATTTTTAAAGAAACAATGAAAACGGAAAAAAAATATCAAACATTTAACATTTTATTAACTGACATTGTTTTGAAATAATATTTAAATGTTACGAATTTATTTATTGGATGAGTAAAATTGTATTTTTAAAATTACGGAAATTTGGATATTATATTAGGAAATATTCAACTTAATTTAAAATTTAAATACATTATTGTATAATATTAACTCGATGTTAACTCGTTTATTACTTAATAACAAGATGAATAATTTATAAACTAATTAATTAATAATTAAATTATTAAATAAAATAAAATAAAATAATTATAATTATTAAAATAAACAGTGCAATAATTAATGTACAATAATACACGATAAAATAATCTGCTAAGATTCTGTGGCCTACCAAACTCTTATAACGTTCGTCTTAACAGTATAATCGATATTAAAACTTTAGTATTGAATTTAGTAATGTAACTAGATATACAAAAATATAACTTTAAGTCCAATTTTGTTAGAAATATAGATTTAAGGTTAATCTGTGTGACTGTAAATGCAGTACAAGACTTTGAGCTACATTGCTTATAAGTATTTTAATTTTTCAGAATTATATTTAAAGAAATAAGAATTATAATGCTAAAAAAACCCTATCGTTATATTAAAACAAAAAATAATATTATATGGAAAAATATCAAATTTTTAACTCATTATTATTGTTCAATGATATCTGTGATAATTATATCAGTATTCCTGTTATCAAGTTTTCGTCGAACAAAAATTTAACAATACGATTTCGGACTACAGTTGGTAAGTACATACCGTATCAAAATAATCAAGTTTGTTATTAAATCTATTAAATATAATTACAATGTATAATGCTATGTGTACCAGGAATCTACAACAAAGTAACAATCAAAATTCAATTTCGTAATCATTAAAGTAGGTATAACGGCATAAAATTCGATTTTATTTATAAAGTTCTGTTATAAAATACAACAGTTAATTGCATTTGAATGCCTATGGAGATTTGTTTTGAAAATTAAAACAAAAGTTTATGTTGAATATGCCAATTATAACGATACACTTACAAGTTATAAACAATTTACCTACCTCGCGTAGCTTTTGCCATTTTATTTATACTCTGTACAATTTAAACGAAATAATAACAATAAAAATAAAATTGTTTTCATTATTTAAAGTACAACTTAATGTAGTGATGTTTTCAAAGACTAAAAGTTAAAATTGCGGTCCAATTTATTACGAAAATACATACTGTCCTTGTATATGTGAAAATAAATCATACCTACTAATGATTTTTTTTTTTTTTATTTCTTAACAATGAGTATATTTTGTATTGTTAAATATATTTATTTTTGTTTATTGTGGCGTAAAATTTGCATAAATAAATACAGAAAGAGCATTTTAAAATCATTTTATATCAAATGCAAATTTAGCGACGAGACAAATTAATAATCGGCGAAAAATGATTATGTTGGGTAGGCAATAAAAATTATGAAAAATATCAGTATTTAATTATTAGAATCGATTTTTTCGAAAGGTAAACTTAAACCGAAAAAAAAGTAATAGTAATAATAATAAAAAGTAAAAATAATGACTGTGAAGCTGTTGTATATATGCTATAGTTAATGTTTCTCATTGAAATTCACGTCGGTTTTTAAGTTCGTCTGGAGAATTAGAGAAATAAATATATACACGTTGAGTATAATATTATTATGACAGAGAAAAGGGTAGGTATTGTTATCAATTTATTTTCCGTTTTCTTTTTTTTTACCCAAAAAAAATATTTTCATTGGTTTTATTTTTATTTAAATTATTGGGATTAGTTAAAATATACTGTACACAGAAAACCGAAACAAATATTGAATAATATTTCCTACTTCAACTGCTTCTTACTATTGTTACAAGACGCATTAGCGGTTAGTGTGAACGTGCGCTTCGTCAGTGAATATCGAAATTTTAAATTTTCATGTTTAGACGGTTCTGATGAATATTTTATTTTATGTATGACTTCAGTTAAAAACCGATAAGGATTGCGATCTACACATATATGTCAAGAAAAAGTCAGAAATCTATCGGTATAATCATATAAAAGCTTTTTTTTTTATATTTAATTTTACTTGAATTTAATTATAAAATTAAGCGTTAAAACGTCAATAATCGAGTCCTCAAATAATTTTACAGATTTTTCTATTACAATTTTGATAATAAGTACATTAAGTCTATAACCTCTGAATATTACATCATTATTGAAAATATGTATGTGTGTTTTTCCACTGTGGCTTTCACTAAACTTCGTTCGTTTGCTAATACCATTATTTCGTTGACCAGCGAACCAGTAAATTGACTGAGCTTCAAGCACAATTATTCCTCTGATAATATCTGATAAAGAGAAAAATATTATAATAGAAGAAAAAATAAATTTTGGATTTGTTTGTTTTCTGTCATTGCGTTATTGTTACGATGATACATGGATAAAAATATTAGAATATACATTGATTAAATAGCAATACAACAGTTTTTCTTTCGCAAAACTCCTGTTTGCTTAACACGTATGTCATATATTATATTTTATGAATATATTAATCGGAAAAAGGCGAGGTAGGTAAACGCAGTTTATATTTTGATGAATATTTTTATGCATTTATATGAGTCGAATATGCGTCTGATTATCGTTACATTAAATTGATCGAACGATACAGCAATAAGATATTATGTTGTAAACATAAAATTACCGACCACACTATTATTGATCATTTCTAATTATTATTTTATAAGTTATCAGTTACGACTTAATCGATCATTCGATTACTTTAAAAGCGTTTTTAGGATATGAACTAGTAGGGCTATTATACGTTTTATGAATATAAATTGTATCATGCAATTCATTATACTATACTGTAAAGTATTATACGAAGCGAGTTTATTAAACATATAAATGTCGTCAATATCAACATTAAGAACGTTTCAGAAAAACATATTTTCCTAGTTAAATCCTGTTCTGGAAAAGTAGACGTTCCACTAACATGATAATAGAGAATTGTCAAAAGAAAAGACCAAGAGAAAATTTTTACAAATTTTTAAATATATACGTCAAAAGCTCATGAATGGATTTCAGATCTAAAGACAAAATTCAATTCAAATACATGAGCTTGATGGGTCTTTCTAGATTATGCTATAAACAAGCCCAAAATCATGTTTAAATGACTCTTTAGAATTCTATTATAGGTGCAGTTATAATAGAGACCTACATTTTTTTGTGATTTTTTGTGTACATAAAATTTCATGGAAAAATATAGACGTGTTTGTATTAGAAATTCTAAAGATACGGAATATACTATTTATAGCATATAAATTTGATATTGAAATAAAAATTTAAAAAGCATTTTTTCTTAAAAATAATATTTTAAAATATAAAATTCTAAAAACCGTGAAAAGAAATTGTCTTAAATATAATATAATAAAATATATGTTAATATATTTTAATCTTATTGTATTTATACATTTTTTTTTATTGCAAACTTGACTATATAATGTTATTATTACCTAAATATTGATATTATAATAATAATTAAACGAATGATACAATTTAATTTTAAAAAAAAATAAGTTTATTAACATTTTCAATAATTATTATTTTCCAAAATGTTAAGTGCTTCTTGTCCACATCGTTGCAAATTTTTAGTGTTACTCTTTATAGGCATCAAGAGCATACATTTTTTTTTTTTTTATTAATTTTTAGTGTTCTAGAATTTTAGAATTCCAATATTATAAAACTAATCTATAACTAATAAATACATTCCGATTATATGTATACGTTACGATTATCGTTCTATTTTTTTGTGTTTCTTCTCATTCACTATTGTAATTCGTTGAATTTAGTTTCTTACATTTGGTTTTGAAAAATATCACTCTCCGACATACGATTATAATGCAACCTTTCCTCTCTTCCCCCATCAAAAAAATTACTATTTATATGTGTTTTAAACGTAGGTATATTATTAAAAATGTCGAGTAACATAGTAAACATTTATCGTCATAAATGTTCAATGTTCGTAGAATTACATAAGATGCCGTTGCGGTAATCCTGAACACGCGCAGATAGCATTTTCCATCAAGACGTTTGGAAAGCACCTATCAGCTACTGTATATGTTTATAACATACTTAACCCAACGAAATTAATATTCAACATGAGTATTTTTTTTTTTTTTTAGTCGGCGTGCGACTGTTACTATTGATACACCAAATGAAATAACAATAGTCATAAACCTTATTATATAGTATGCAGAACCATTTTCGAGCTAATAAAGACGCATACTTTGGTGCATATATAAGATACGTGCTATTCCAACGGTTTTATCACGTTCGTCGAAATACTTTTTAGTTTTTACAATACACTAGACGGCTGATAAATCCAGCTGGAAATGCACGAATGATTAAGATTTATTTCGAAAATTTAGTGTAGAAATTTTTCAGTTCACATATAATATTACATAATAACACGACGTTATAATGTCAGTAAATCCACGAATGTTTCTACTATGAGTACGTTATTTTTGAAACATGACTGAGTATCATTACAATATGTTATTGCTGTATTTTAAAATTTAAATTGCTCGTAAAAAAAAAAAAATGAATTTTTGAGATATTTTTTATGTACATATAGTTTGGTATAATATAATATTGTATCTATACTAGTTTGGAAGTATAATTTCGAATATAAAAATCCAAAATTTAACATATCGTCAAAATAATTGTATAGAAATACATTGACTTTTACACCGCGTCATTAATTGTTTACAATGTTCCGTTTATAACACATACATTTAATTATATATGGGTTGTTAAATTTATATTATTTGTTTGCATAATACACTATGAAAAGCGAGAATATAAATAATGATTCTTTTTCAGTCATTATCTTGGAATGTTTTAAAAATATACCAATTAAACAAAGTTCACCGCGTTTTATTCGTTATCTCACGAGTTAAAATCAAGCAGCAACTATACGTATAAACAGTATGGAATAAATAATGTCAAGAACAATTATAATAGTGTTTACTATATGACGCTAAAGTCACATACCTATTAAAATTATATTATTATCATTATATAAACATACTCAATATCATATATATTGATTATTTTATGAAAATTATAATATAAATGTAGTAAAATATGTATAAAAGAAATACAATTTTTTTTTCATTTTCATGTTATTTTTCCTAGCCCGTGAAATAATGTTCTCTTGATATTTCGCGGATAAGAGATGTTTTAGTTAGTGTAGTCCATTAGTTTATACGTCTATGATATTAAATATATAATATGTTAGTAGTTGGTTCTAAAAATAGTCGATATAATTAAATTATCATTATATATAATTATCTTGTACATATTCAATTTAATACAAAAAATTAAAAATCAATATTTTTAACCGTTATAATTGTTAACATAGCAATATGAATTTATGGTTTTATAAAATAATATGTTACGGGAACCTTAGAAATATACATATTATATTATATTTTTAAATGGGACATCTCCTATTATCAATATATATGTTATCAGAAGTGGTTATATCTTGAACATATTTACCATATGATAAATAAATATTAAATAAATTTGGTCAATCAGTAGATATTAGATAATATTATTTATCTACGATTGTTGTATCTATTATGAACGAATTTTGTTTTATTATATTATGCTCTAAAACGCATGAATACATGTTGAAATACGCCCAAGTCATTATTATTTATCTATGTATTTACTATTTTATTTAGTATTGATTAAATTTTAATTAGTATTACATTTTTTAATAACTCATCTCTCAATTTTTCATCAGCTGTTAATTATCATATAATTATAGCTGATAACGTAGTTACCGTTGATTATATATATATTTTATAGTTGTCAAATATTTATATCATACTTTTAACTTTACTCGTGGTTGGTTCACATAAATTAATATTTATTCAGTGCGTCAACAAACCGAAACGGTATACGATCGACTCAAACAAATGTGTTTATTTTGTATCTTTTTCGATTTAAAATTAAAAAAATTATCTGGGTGTTATATACACATACACATGAGGGTAAAAAACAAAATTCGTTTTTTTTTATTATACGTAGGATACAAAACTCAATATTAGTATGTAAACTTCATTGTTGTAACTGCCAAAAGCTCTTCCGGCATAATTGCCAATCTATACTTGATATTTGTGTTTTCGAATTAACTTGGGATAAAAAAAAACCAACGATAAACTCTCTGATCTGTAAAAACTGTTCATAACGAACTGAAAATCTAATTTTTATGGTCTCTATATTTTTATATTTCATTATACTGTCACCGAGTGCTAGCTAGACTCATTGGTTTTACCCACTAGTTGGTTCGAAAATAATTTTCCGAAATGTTATTAATAATAATTTATTATCAATTTTAAAGCGAAAAAATATATTTAATCACTAGCAATCCCAATAGTAGAACAATATTAAAAAATATATAAAAGTAGGTTAAATTGTAAAGAATAAACGTTATCGTGCAGAGATCGAGAGGTCGCGCAATTACGACTGTAGTTTTGGTAACGTGACCACATTATACACGAGAACTATAAAAAGTGCATATAAGCGTTTATACGAAAATGGGCCACAGGGAGTCGGTGATTTATTCAAAAAAGAAACGAGGAGGTGGACATTCACAGTTTACATAGTAAATAAACGTCCGTAAAAATTTCGGGTAAACAAAAAAAACATGAAACATGGCTACTCAAAAGGCCCAAAAGACTAGGTACGATCTGCAGTATTCGTAAAGTAAATAGATTTTAATGCTTTTAAATTATAAATTACTATAGACTATTAGACTATTGACTATTACTTAGAATATATCCTTTGATATAATCGTTTACCCGATTCTTGAAAACGTCAATTGCACTCTTCAAAGCAAAATTGAATATCTTTGAAGTTTTGCTTTGAAAAATACAGCATTTATATTCTAAATACAAAATGTTTTCATCCACTGTGAAAATATATGATACGAATTAATTTACTGTTAATATTTCATGGTAAAATCAAAAGTTATATACTCCATTTGCTTATATTCACAGGGATATACTGCCCTGCTACTGATAAAAGTAGTAATTAAAATAATTTGGTATTGATTGAATATTGTTAATTTGATCATTCTGCGTATAATCCAATTAAGAATAAATACTAAAAAATCATATTTAGTGCAATAAAATTAAATTTAAAAATATCATCACTACATAAAACATACAAAAATATTATATTTCATTGATTAAAATACAGTGAATAACTTTTCCAACAATTAGAAGCAGTATATATGCACCGTATTTACTGAATTTTCTCCTCGTAATACATTGTTCATTTATTGTAATCATTTTGCGGTATCTATAACTACACATTTCGTTAATAATATTAAATATTCTTTTAAAGGAAATCAAAAACAATATCATTGTTATCATTCTATTCAAATGTAAAATTACATGTTCATTTTTATGAACCTCATAAGCTTATGTTTATAATTTAATAATAAACCGTTAAAGTTCTTTTAATAACTTAACTATTTTATCCTTTACTGCGATTTTTCAAAATCTAAAAGACCTCTTTTACGTTTTTAGGTTAGTTTTGAATTTAGATTATGGTATTATTAAATTTAGAAAGAAAAAAAATTGTATTTTAAAATTGTTTAATGATTTGTAAAATGTTTATTTATATAATTTTATATCATGATTACCATGAATCTAATACAGAATTTAAACGATTTGTATATATTTTTTTCTATTCAAATTAACTGGTTACTATAATTACTATACTGCAGTTTCTACTAGGAGTGGTAAGTCATATTAAATATTTTAAATGTATTTTATAGTAATTATTTTACTATTGTACATATAGGTAATATTAGAGCGTAAAACAATAACTTTATAATAATGTGGTTATTGGTATTAAATATTTATTGACCATAAAATAAATAGCATTATTGGATTGCCATCTGAATTTTCCAGCTATTTAAAACAAAAAGTATACTTAAAATATAGAAATCTTAAAAATACAAAATTAATAATAATAATTTTCGGATAATTTGGTTTTATATTAACTGCCTTTACAAGTAGCAGTTGCCACTATATATGTATTATCTAAAAAAAAAAAATGTTTTTGCCATTATTTAAAGACAATACGTTACAGGAAACAATACAATTTTGACAGAAAAATTTACGTTATTCATACAGGCTGCACGTTTATATTGTGGTACGTACAGAGGGATGGTATTCGGCTGCCAGATACGAGCTGTGAACTAAATGAACTAGTCGAAAGATCCATGGAAACTTTTGAAATAGCGATGTTAGAAGCCAATGAGAAGTATATAATATAGGAATATTGAACGAAATTTAATTGAGGAATAATCAAAAACAGTAAAGGAACAACGAATGATGGAAGTCACGTTCTATGACATCTACATTGATGAAGAATTATTGTGCCTACTTCACGTCTTAATATCAAAAGGACGATTGAAATAGCCACAGAAAATTGTATATTTATATGTCAGAAATAAATTCTGCCGGACTATTTAAAAGATAATACGACATACGTACACCGGATGAAATTAAAAATAAATTTGATTTATGTTATCGACGGTTTGCTATAACGAAAAACAAAAATTATAATTGTATGTAGGAAGAAACGAGTAAATTTAGAAAAATTAAAAAAAAAACGATAATCTCATTTACGATTATCTTATAAACCATGCTGAAAGTTTATTTATTTCTTTAAAACAGAAATCTGTGAATGGTTCAGCCAATGAAACCTTAATTTTCCACATAATATATGTGCTGACGCAAACGAACATAAGTATCTAATCAATAATAAAGCTTCTTCACACAAAAAACGAGTAATATTGTTTTTTTAATTACCAATTATTTTTTGTAATAATAAATTTATATCATACGAGTATATTATATTCTGGATAATTTCAATTAAAGCTACCCAGTGTACACTCAAAAAAAATTATTGAAAATAATAAATTATAATTATTACCAATTAACAATAAATATATACCAACCTTTAGTTAAATTTAAAATTATTCATCATAACGATATAAATATTATTAGATCGATAAATATAATTTCGTCAATCCCACAGTTAATTATGGGTTTGATAATAATTTGAAATAATTATTAATAATAAAATAACTATTATATCTGCACAACAACAACAATAAAGTATATTACTTTGTAAAAAATCGTGTTTAAACAGTAATTATTTTATCCTCACTACAATAAATTTTATAAAAAATTACAATTTTGTGATGCTAAACCCTTATTTAGTTTGTATGACAGTAGATATATAAATAAATGACAAATCGACAATTGTCAAACTATGAAAATGTTTGTCGGTTGTATAGTGACAGTATTTTTGTTGATTGAATTGGTATATTTTAATCAATATTAAACATTTTTTTTTTTTTTTTTAGTGTATTCTAGATCTAATGAATAGTAATATAATAAAATAAAAGAATAATGTTATTTGTTGTTTATAAATCCTGCATGTATTATGTCTAGTGATATATATGATGCTATTATAAATTAACAAAACCTTGAAATTTTATCTTATTTTTAAATTCTTTAAAAAAAAAAATATTCTTTATAAAACAAGATAAATCAAGATCATTCTGGTTAATTTTTTCCCGGAGGGTTAGAAATTACTTTAAAAATGGAAAACTAAGCAGTAAAAATATGTCATCCAGATAAAAATGGTGCAAGTTAATTCTTCGTCAATTTCTGGATAGTGTATTATTATTTTTTTTTTCAATTTTCAAACAAACATATATTATTGCATTAAAAATATGTTTTTTAACAATTTTTGGTATATAAATGTAAAAATTAAAGAAAAAATACAAAACAGTTAACCATGACCACTTTTACTTTGTCATTTATGTTGTTATTTTTTCTAAATTTATAAAATATTTCCGTTAAAATGGTAGTTTCTTCTTATGCTTTGGGAGTTTATTGGAAAAATTGAATAATAACCTCTAAAAAGTACCAAATAGAATCCATTTGCTGTCATAAGCTTTTGTATTCCAAAACACCTACACCTTCTCTTCTCTAACTGTTCACCTCCCTCCTAAAAAAATTTATTCAGACATAAAAAAATACACCACATCATCTTAAAACCAATAAATTGCTTGCTTCGCCTGAAGTATAAAAGTTCATTTACGTACATTTTCTCATAAAATGGGGAAAAAAGTTTTGTGTCAAAGTCACCAAAACATTCTCAAACCTCTAAAATAAGCTCTAATGACCAAAAATAATTTTTTAATAATTATAGATATCAAAAAATTTCGTTATTCTCGCTACACTGCATTCAGTCGGTAAAAATATGTAAAAACCGAAATATACGCTCTCTAACCATGACTAAGCGACTATCAATATCGACAGCAACATATAAATATTACTATACTACAACATGTATGTAGAATATGCATTATATTATAAGCATGTCCGCACATGGCCAGGTGGTTTTAATAATAATAATTTATTAATTTATCATCGTCCAACATTAACGGTATAATTAATTTCTCTCAGTACATGTGTATAATGTGTATTATGAACAGTAATCCATTGCATGTATTATACCATTCTCTTCCTCTCCATATCTCCTCTTCTTTCTTTTTTTCCTTCTCCTTCTCCTGCTATTCCTATTCCTCCATTTTATCCTACTCCTCTTGTTACACATATATTCGACTAGAAATTCACCGGTTTGCGGAATATATGCCACGTTTACCAGCCAAACACAACAGACGAAAAATAATAATGTACAACACGAGAGATTTCCTGGGCCATAAATTTCTATCAAATTGCCACAAATTTCGCATCTACTTTATTGGAAAGTATAATATACGCCGGCGAAACCCCTTAACCGTGATTTATTAGAGCGCGTTCGAGTTCCGCCGCTGCAGCATTGTGTGTGCAACCACTGCGCTGACAAGTTTTGTTTTTAATTTTCCGAAAACCAATTGATATGGATGAACGATTTTTTTTCTACAACTTCGCAGATTCCAATATATTATTTATATGTGTGTCCAATATCGGTGAACATTTAATTTGCAGTTTGTGCACAATAGCAAAATCGTTTTTACTTAAATTAATTAAAACCGCAAACGACAGGACGTATTGATTTACGTATTCTGATAACTATATAATAGTAATTATTTAGTTGATGTAACTCGTGTATTAAACGGATGAATGAAAAACGCAAAAATATTATGTTTCCCAAGCAGTGAAGTGTTAGTGTTTTTACTGCCGTAATGTATTCGTAAATGAAAAACGAAAAATAGGTTGAAGCAGTAAGATTATCAAAGGAAATGCATGTTGATAATAAAAGAGGTTGACAGGAAGACTGAAAAATAGGGGGAGGAACGTGATTGTGTATCATATAAGGAAAGTGATGTGCAGGTTAAGTGAAAATATAGGATTAGAGTGGCTGAACCCAAATAGTTGGAAGAGAAGGCGAAGGAAAACAAGAAGGAAATTTAAGAATAACATTGCGTTTTAAATATTTTAAATTTTTCCTAGTTTAAAAACTATTTTATTAAATAACATTTTTAAAAATATTCTAGAAAAAATGTATATTTCCAATAGTGTTTTTTTTTTGAATATAAAGAATATAAAACGGAGTTGGTAAGGGTTACCTAATAGTAGCTAGCTTACCCGATTGATTAGTGGACTGTATAATTTGGTAAACTAATAGTTGCGTAGTAAGGATAACTAATGCTAATAAAAAATTGTAACACTAAATTAGATATTATCGGTCTGTATTGCTGGTAACAATTAAATAGGTAGGTATAAACAATAAACAAAATATAAATCACGGCAAACAGAAAAGTAAATAAACAAAGAAATAATAGTAAATTTAGCCCTTCTGGCTCAACAATAATAATATGGTATGTAATAATAAATGTTGCAGTATTGCGGGTACAAGTAAATAATAATAATAATAATATAAATAATAAAACTCACAGTAACACAGAATATATAAATAAAATAATAGGTACTCACAATGTTTGTCGGTGTGAAGACTGGCCAGCTGCACACCTGTACCTGAATCTAAATAAATTACAAATAAAAGGCACACACATAAAATATAATCAAACTAATTTATAAACACACGATTGGTAACGAGATAAAAATAATTCAAATGGTATAAAATATTACAATATTGGCTATTAGAGCCTACAACACAATATCATATAGGTACCAAATTTTTACGACAATTAGATCCGGTAAATGAATATGGCGTCCGTCGCTCACACGTAGGTATACTGTCGCGGTATATAAGTACTGACAGTTAATAGAACTGCAAGACTACACACATAATTATCACGACTATACAAAATCAATTGACTATTAAAGCCGATTAGATTTATTAAAAGTTATTACACGATGAAAGGCGGTGTATGCTTTTTCATCGACAAACTGTGACATAGACAATACGCTCGTCCGAAAACGTACGGTGAACGACTATAACCAAAAACAGTATATATTCCGAGACGGATATAAGAACACGACGAATACGGTTACTCAATATACAACGGACGGAAACCAACGAACGACTAACTACAATAAAAACAAAAACTATAGGCCTGTTGCCGTGTATAATTGATAATTTAATATATATAATAATTTTAATCGATAATATTCCACGGGTGTGTGCTTGTGCGATCGCCCGACGTCCGAGAATATATTTAATTGGATTGCGTATGGCTGGGGGTGAGAAGTGGTATTATCTTATGCTCATTAGCATTTTTATATCTCCTTTCGGCATTAACAGATAGAATTTTCAAATGTATGTTATTATAATCCCAATTTATAATATTTATGATATAATTATGTAGAAAATGCATGTAAAAAGATACTCTATTTAGAATTATAAATTGAAATTATATACATTTTCGAATATTCAACATATTTCCATGAATATCAATGTAATACAAAATTATATTTTTTAATTTACGTTACCCTATACGCGTATACCACATGAGGCCTTGAAACTGAAATCAAATTTACCGGTATTTTGGTACCAAAAACATTTGAAATTTTTAGAGATAGAATCCGTATTTATATATTATTTAACAATTTATGTTTTTTTTTTTTTTCATTTTTAAAGTTAAAATTAAAAAATAAAACTTAAATTTTTATTTAATAAATAGTCATGTTATAATTGTTGAAATTAGATTTAAGAAAATACAAAAATAAACTTTTTTGGAAAATAAATATATTAGTATTATTTTTAACTTTGGACTTTGGTATATTTTCGTGATCAATATGATTTTTTTGTAAGTCCACTTGAAACACTGCGGAATGGATCAATTAATGTTTTCAACGGGAAAGAAAATTTGGCGAAACATATTTCTATTTTGTATTTAAAGTTTTTTTATTTAAAGAAAAAAAAATATAAAGGGTTGCAGGATATAATATAATATAGGTTGGTATAGGACATCTTATTAGGTCTTTTACCTCAACATCTCGACACAGGATATATTACGTTAATTAGTGACATGTATTGTTAATTTTTAATATAGTATAATAATATACTAGATTGAGTGCAACACTTACCGGGTGCAACTTCTTATAAGTGCAATTCCTTTTAAGACGTCATACTTCTTATGAGTTCAACGCCATTTGAGTCCGAAACCTTACATTTGTAACACGGCTCAAGTGTGACACCTTAAAATTGTAACTTTTTTTTAATAGAACACGTCATTAGTATAATATTATTTTTGAGTGTAACTCGTATACCTCGGTTTATGTATTTTATCGGAAATAATATTGTTAATTAATTAATTTTAAAAATGTTCCACCTATGATAGAAACTGGCAAAGTCTTCCACAGAATAGGCACACACAATACCTAAGTAATTGGAAAATCGATCAAACTTACTGTTATCGGATATTTATAAGAACTCGAACCTCGCCCGAGTGTAATAGGTTTTACACAACGTCACACATTCACATCACTATAAATTCAATCAAAAATTCTAAAACAATATCACAAAAGTCTGACAATTTGAAATACATTTACCGTTAAATATAATATGGGTATACAAAATTAGTAGATACCTACTACAATCATAGGGAGTTGCTCGGGCTTTTCGTTTTCGAATTTTCATGTAACCATTATCGTCAGCTCGATATGTTCGGAAGTCCGATTAAAGATATACATATAATAAATTATATACTTATTATAATTTAATTCGAATTTTGAAAAATATTACGGATGTACTACGACTTTATGTTCATTACTATGAGGTATAAAAACTATTGTATTGGTTCATAGCTATCATATATATATATAAGTAGGATAGACATAAATACTTAATACGGACTGGTCACAGGATATTATTTAACTCATGATTTAATAAAATAAAATAGGTAGGTACAAAATTTAATTCAAATCAATGAAAAATAATAATAATAATAATAATAATAATAATAATAAGAAACATAAAATAATAAAAGTTAGGTACATAAAATAAATTACGATATCTGATATTGGATAAAAAAAAAAAATTAACAAAAATACATATAGGTGGAATGGAATTCGAACCTATGTACCCGTATCGAAAGTTCATTCCCGTTCCCATTAAGCTCTAGAATCGATGATAAGGCAGTCAAAATTTCTCGTGTTTAAACTATTCAGATAACGGACGACACCGTTACTTATATTGACAGATAATTCGGAACGAACGTCCTGGTGGACGGTGGCAATCGATAGACATTGAAACGTTCAGTAGGCCTTAAAATATCCGGGAAACGATTAAAATACAAAATACACGAATTCCCTCAGATGTCGACGCACCTTATTACAAAATTATAAAGAAAAACGGGAGAAAATGCAAAAAACATATTTATACATTTTATTATTATACATTTTATATATATATAATTATTTATATAATTATATTATATATTTTATAAGTTTATATATTCTTATCGAACCACCCAACTAACCGATATGAATAACCGTATGAAACTCGTGCCGCCTAATATATACTATAGACAACACGGGTGGCTCGACAACGTAACAATACCGTATGGGAAAGATAAATGACGTAAAAATCATCCGATCCAGTAGGTATTAAGGATGCCAGGAAATGCAAATCCGGCGTCTATGGGGTCGCAGAACTTAGTGAAAGGTTGCTGATACCGATTTCGGAAGTTCGGGGCGATAATATGATGGCGTGGGAGAACGTCGAGCGATAACAGACAGAAGGCGAGCCATGATAACGAACGGCGAATATTTTTTCGAAGGCGCCGAAAGGTGTAAACCCAGAGGAACGAAAAGCATGAACATTTCAAAACGATCGGAGAACCGTTTAAAAAATGGTAACGGTAAAGAAATACGTTTCGAAAGGCGGTCAAAACGGGCTGAGGGAATTAAATAAATCTATAAGAAGTTTTTCTTATGGAAAAAACTGTTACGTAAAATTAGCGTTTTATATATAAGATAATTTATAGATACTTACGATTCGAGTTTGAAAGTGATGATAAATCGGTGCATTTCAAAATAATAAAAATCCATTCTATATTCTTATATACATATAATATTATATCACAAACTTGCGCGTAAGTATAACATACGCCGTTTTTCAAAAATCCAAGTGCTCGTAAAAAAAAACCAACAACATATAAATGAAAAATTGCTTGTAAAACGATATCAAAATTTATATTAAATATAGTAAAAATATTGACCTACGACTATATAATGTTATTATTATTATTATTATTATTATTATTATAACTTTGAGCTTTTAACGGTCGTAATTTTTCGTGTTTCTTTATCAAAAATTACTGCGATTTATTAAATTTATGCTAAAGAAATACCGCTTGGTATACATTAGAATTGTTTCATAAATAGATTGAATTACACATTACAATAAAATCACAAGACGATTAGCTGTTGTATAGATCATTTTCTGTATGAAAATTTCATTTTGGAATCGATAAGGAAGATCCTTTATTATTCATAGGTTCCGGTTCTTCATTAAAATATAATAAATAATGGTATCGGTTCGGTTTCGGTCCCTGCTCCAAACGTGAAATATTAGGTTTGAGAACATACAAATTGAAGACAATGTTAAAAATATACGTTACTCAAATTATTATATTAAAATAATTTCGAAAATCGTTTCTCACTATTTTTATTTGTAGCCATTTACATAAGGATTTGAAATTATTCAGAAGGGCGTTTTTTGTGATCAAATTTGCCATATTTATTTATACATTATATTGTTACATGTAGAACCTTTTCGTTTTATACATTTTCGATATCCAATGGACTTGGATCGTTTGTAGCCTAATACGTGCGTGCTAAAAATGTTGAAAAAAGTATAGAAAATGAATAGTCGATTTTGAAAAAAAGATTTGGTATAAAACCTGTTCAACAAAAACCTACAGTATATCAGATAACTATTAAAATAACACGTCCATTATCTATTCGATTAGTTACAGGTTTAGGTACTATATAAACATAAGATGTTTGTAGATTTTGACTGTTGACCTATTATATATATTTGAATTTAATACTGGGTAAATGGAATTATATGCCTTTATCGTTTATGTACTTAATATATACGTATTGTTTACTTATGAACGTCGTAAAACTTGACCTATATTTAAACAGATAAACGGTATATAAACAGCTGCAGATATGGTCCAATTTTATTTTTCCAGTTCTGTTATTCAACCGTAATTTTTACATAAAATAACGAACAGTTTAATGCTCGAACTTTCTTGACATATAAACATACATACATACATTCTTCGTAAACAATTTATTAAATTATTATTACTTACCTAGCTCATTTTCCTAAATATTTAATCATATTTTTATTATAAAAGTTATATGAAAGATAAATTTTAATCATGATATAACAATATATTATAGAGGTAAAAATATGAGAATAGTTATTTTTTCGTTTTCGATTTTCTTGTTGCACATACTATACGTATTATACATATTGGTAAATGAAATATAAAAAAAGTGGTTT
This sequence comes from Pemphigus obesinymphae, assembly GCA_025469235.1. Classification (NCBI taxonomy): domain Eukaryota; kingdom Metazoa; phylum Arthropoda; class Insecta; order Hemiptera; family Aphididae; genus Pemphigus; species Pemphigus obesinymphae. The sequence continues at coordinate 82,710 of JAIPRL010000695.1, forward strand.
AAATTTTTTAACTAAACAATTGCCTTTGAACGATATATTAAATATGTTCTTATCCGATATGATATTTTAGAGTACAAAACTTTTAAATTAAATTCAATATTTCTAATCTGTTTTTATTTGAAATATTACAACGTTCAAAATTGTATTTAAAAAATATAATATAGTTTATGAATTATTTTCATTTCTTGTGGGAAATCTGGAGTTATACGGGACCTTTATACAAATGCAGCTAACTTGGAATTTTATTTTATTTTTAATATATTATATAACTGCGGATAATTCTCTGCTACTACCGATATTTCTCTAACTATTGAAGATATAACTTATTCAACAATATTTTTTCACTTTTTTTTTATTTTAGATAATAATTTTAGGATATATATTCTATCATAACAAATATTAAAATACTGTGAAAGAACATTAATCAAGTATTTTTTAAAACATGTTTAGTTAAGAAATAGCTTTAGTTAAGTTATTTCTTTATGTAAATGAATTTAATTAATAGTTAAAATTAGACTTTTCTTTCAAATTGTCTTTTAATTCAACTATATAGTTAAAAATGAAAATCAGAAATTCCCAACTATTTTACATAGTTATCGGATATGATTTCAAAATATTATATTTTAATACATTTTTAATTTGATAAAATTAAAATAACTTTTTGTATAAAATTAACTAAGAGTGATCTACAATTAAAAAAAATTAATAATATTAATAAAAATAATTTTAATTATACAGTCGATAAGTGTTTTGTTATATTAAATAATATCAAAATTATTATTAATTTTCTTGTTTACTGTACAGTTTACAAAATAATAATAATAATAATAATAGTACATTTGGTGATCTAATAAAGTTTATAATATCATTTCGTGATAAATTATTATTAATGTAACGAATGGTAAGTTTTTTTTTTTTAATAGTTATAAATCCAATTGGTAATTTTAAATAGTTGTTTTTAAAGAGTTACCTTAGTTTTTCTAGTACAAATAATTTATCAATTATCACAAAGTTCACAATATTAGATATATATATATATATATATATAAATAAATAAGAATATATATTTTCATAAAAATCTGTAATAAAAGAAAAAATGTTTAAATATTTAGATCATAACAGAATTAGCATGAATCTATAGATACTCATTTTAATATGTATCGAATAATAAAAATATATAATTACAGTGATTCACTAATAAACTATCCCATAGAATCTATCTGATATGGTCATAACCTTAAATCAAATATTTGGAAACATAATAAAATTCCATATAGTTTTCGTCGATTTTAACATAATTAGTTCCATTCGGCATCATTTATATCATCTCTCTTCAAGGGATAATGATAGTTGTAAACAGATGTTTCGGTCATCAAGGGTAATAAAATAAAATAACACACAAATCGTAAATATTTACCAACTTAAATGAGGCATGAGTTTTACATTTAAATATGCGAACCATTTTAAAACGACACTAATAATTATTATTATCATGGAAAACCATTGAATATTTTATTTGAAAAAAAAAAATTCAAATCAAAAAATGTGAAAAAAAGCAGTTCGTAAAAAATTTTGAAAGTGGTTTATTTATGATAATTGTTTCACCAAACGGAGCGGATAAATTAAAAAAAAAAAAAATACTAATTTTCATATATTATGTTCAAGAATTTAAAGTTTATATTAAAAAAAAAACTTGATGAGTTTAAAATGGACTTGAAACCGGTATACTTTAGTTTTTGATATTTTAAACAAGATTTCAATTAACTATATAAGTAAACTGATCAGTTTTAAGAATGTAAATTACAGATTAATTTTTGGTTTCGATTTTGGTTATAACACTAGTTACAAAAAATGTATATAGGCTAGACGATTGATTTCAGCTTATCAGTTATCATCATCTGGGAGTAGTATATTGTAATATTGCTAAGTAAACTAAAATCTTTCTTATTTTTTCGGAAAATTTTACAAATATTAGCATTATAATATGTAAAATTCAAACTTAACCAATTGTAACCGGTTTTCAAATTAAGTTCCGAGGCCTGGTTTAAAGATATATTTGCATAGTGGAAGTATCGAATGGCAAAATTAAAAATATACATATTTTGTTCGAAAAAATAATAGACAATTTCAGATTTTGAACCTAGAGAAGAATGTATTGGTTTTATGATGATTTTTTTTTCTTTAATGTCTATGTACAACATTTCAACCAAAAGCAGTAATCCGATATTTACAAACTTTCAGCTTTTACAGTTTTTCAGCAGTAAATTACATTTAGTTGGTACAATAGAGAGGTAATTTTTCGAATTAACGTTTTTAATAAACGTATAGGAAGAAAACATTAAAAAATTAGCCTAATAATCGGTATCAACGATTATGGTAAAGTTCTTCATTATTCCAAAAATATTGATTTTAGTGGTATAAAATTTTCATCACAAACGTATAATATTATACGTTAAATATTAATAAAAAAATGTATTCAAAAATGTTTAGGTACACATTTTTATTTTATTTATGGGAATATTCAAATTTAAGACAATTAATTCATAATTAACTTAATTTTAGTTTTTTAAGACCTAACAATTTAATACAATATTGAAAATATGCTATTATAGCTACATACAAAAAATTTAATAAGTCGGTACGTACCATATTTTTTATAGCTATATCAATTTTTTTTCAATACACATTAAATTTTTTCGACATTTTAGTATGAAATGTATTTAAATTTTGGGAAAATATTGGATATAAAAACTTGAAATTTTCATTAAATACGTATATTTGCATATTATGAAGGAAAAAAAATGTTGAACTATTTATAGCAATTTTCAATTTTGAGACACTTAATTCTTAATAGGTATAACTCTACTTTACGAAAAAAATTGATTTTCGGAATTTATTTTTTTATCAAAAAAATAATTGCAAATTCAGAATTTAGCTCTCAGACTTGGTTTTAATGTTAAATCATATTTAAATTCAACGATTTTATCATATTTGTTTATGAAGTATATTTGTTCACGATTTACAACAGTGGTCTTTATAGTCAATGGATAGCTGACTGTGTTGTCATGAGTGGGGTCGAATCTCTTCACAACCATTATTTTTTGCACTTTACCCAACTTTTTTTGTTCATTATCTTATATAAAATTATCATATATATTATAAGTATAATCTGCAGTAATGTCAACTATATCCACCGAACCTTCGCTGAGAATTATTTTTTTGGAAAAAAATGATTTATAATTGCTTTCATTTTTAATATATTCACCACCAGTATCCAACCAACGAGGAAAGTGCTTCCACATCCAACTGACCGGCTTTTTTTTTTATTAATCCGTTTGGTTAAACATAGAAATTAAATATTATCGATAGGTTTCTCTAAACAGTCATCATACATTGTGCGGTCAAAGTGTGTCAACATTATATTGATATACGTGTCAACAATGTAATCGGGTTTTTCTATACTACCCTGTAACATAATAAAAATAAAAAATTATTGTTATAAAGTAAATTATCTAAAAATAATAATCATTATATAAATTAAGAAACTAATTTGGTAATTTAATAAGATAAGATATGGCTAAGTTATAATAGTATGAATAACGAATATTATTATTAGGTGTGGTTAATCATTACTTTTATTATACTACTTAAAGATTATTTGTGAATATCTAAAAATATCTAATGGTTAATTTCTAATTTGTACTTACCTTGATGTAAAATTGTTGATAACACGTCAAACACTAAAATTCTATATAATGGAATCTAACAAAGATTTGAGAAATGAGAAGTAAGCCGTGAGTACGATAAATGTTACCACCTACAAAAAATGTACTTATCGGCATTACTACAGAAATATGTGTCCCTGAATTGGTTCCTTTTAATTCAAAAATAGAATCAATATACAGGTGATCTCTTAGGTCCCTGCAATCAAGTTGTTCTTGAATTACGGTGTACCAAAATTACTCAGATATTGGATCATAAAATAAATGGGACACCTACAAAGTTCATCTCAACTACAATATATATCCAAAACCGTAGAGTGATGGATATAATTTTAGTGGGTGTTCGTAATTTGATTCATTTAACTCAAAGATAGAACCAATGTACAAGCGATCTGTTAAGCCCCATATCAAGTCTATAAACTACGGTGTACTATAATTACCAAAGCACTGAAGTCAATCGGTTAAAGAAAATATATTATTTAATGAGTACGTTTAAAATAAATAAAATAATTGAAATAAATGAAATAAATGTTGATATTAAAAATCACAGATAAAATAATTACCTAGAATACACGAATAGGAGTAGATTAAATGTAGAATATAAGTTCTCGACGTACGTGATAAATTAAGCTTGTAAGGCCAACTTGAAACGTGAGGGAAATTTACCCAAAAGGAGACTAAGAAAATCTCTGATCTCCTCAATCAGTCTCGAGTGCTAAAAATCAGAGCAGTGTACTCACGAGAGCTGATGGAGAAAATACGAACAAGCTAATGGCCGAAGGCTATATAATCTCGTCAGTTAGCCCCGCCTAGTTGTAAAGGAAAGTACTGAAAAGGGTAATTTTATTAAGCATATGGTTGTACTCGTAGCAATTGCTTTGGGTGTTATAATTATTGTTTTATGACAAAATAACGGTCGCTGGCTTGAAAATTAATGTGATATACTCGTGTTTGGGTATTGTAAATAATCAAGTTTTTTGTCTTGTATATTTTATATAAAATAAGCAGGTAACTATTAAATTCAATATATTAACATCCTTTTGCATTATGGAAAAACAATTAATTTTTGTATACTTAAACTCAGAGATGTGTTTCGGTATTTTGCGACCAAGGTAAAAAAAAAAACAATCGCCCCACTCTCCCCAATCAAAATTTATTCAGTACCTAATATATATGTAAAAAAAAAGATGTTGAAACCAATGCATTTTAAAAATTACATAAAGTATTTTAGTGGTATTCAAAGTAATCTAGGTTGGAAAATGAAAGTAAAGTACGACGTGCACAGATGGTTGTTCACACCATAGATTAGAATACTACGACGACTCTTGTATGAAAGATTGACCGTTATATCGATTTGACAGACGGTAGGAAGTTAGTAACGTGTTCAACAATTGTTGAGAGCAACATCAGTCTGTTCATGCAAACTAGACCATAGTATAATAATGGTATTATTAATACGATTGCAAGTACATAATATGGTAATATTCTATAATATTTATAACACCATAATTTATTGTAATATCTCAAACCACAATAATAATTAATAATTGAATTACTAAAAATTATCAAAAAATAATATTAATAATTATTAAGTATTACTATTTTTTATTTTTATCAACCTAATACTGTATATCAAAATGGTCTAAAAATGTACTGCGCCCAAAATTTTTCCGACCGGTGCTCAAGCCCTTTCCCCCCTAATTACATCTCTGCTTAATCTTTTAAAATAGGTATGTACACCTCAACAGACTTTGTACAATATTTTGTGTACGAATCACAGACAAACTACAATAATATAATAAATATTATTAATAAAACTATCGAGAAAATATTTTTTTTTTTTTTATAACTGAGTATTCGAAATACCTTACACGGGGATAGGTCAACTCTTCATTTTTTTTTTTTTTTTTATTGTCATTCTTTATTCTATGATCATTTTATCAAAAAATAAAACAAATCTATCAAACTTACCTGCAAGTACACCATTATATACAGTGTTCAGACTTATCTAGATAAATTTATCTAGATTTTTTTATAATTATTTTGATTTCTATTAAATTTTCGTTATGATTTTAGTTATATCTATGTGTAAGTATATTTTTAATTATTTTTCTAAAATCATATAAAAGTATTATATATTTTAAATATTAAATTTGTTGTTTCCGAGTAAGTACATATTAAATATCCAATGATGTTATTTGAAATTCAGACCGGTTGTGTAATGCCGCTATTTATACGAGTACCTATGCTATAAATAATTTTATTGTCTCCCTTCGGATTAAATAATCTAGACATTCAATGGCCAACATTAACAAATAACGATAATAATATTATACCGTTTACTTGTAAATAATATTATAAACCTGCATTTTGTATTAAATATAATATTTTAAAAACAGATAAGCAAGCCGGTTTTATCTTTCATGTAGGAAAACAATAACATAAGTTGAAGGTACCTAAATATACCTAACTAAATATTATCATGAAATTATTATAATGAAATGAAATAATGTACCTACCTATTTTTAATTATACATATAATTATTTTTATTAAGTTATGTATTTTCTGTCAAATTCTACAGAGAATCTGGGCAAAACGATTAATTTTTATTATTATTTGGGTACATGGTATATATTATTTTTAATAATAAATTGGTCGGACAATTTTCTTCCAAATGTTTTTTCGACAATTTATATTTTATATAAATACACTTCAAACGTATTTAATTAGCAATAATATTTACTCAGTGAGGTATTTCACTTTTACTGTGAATCTAAGGATATTTTGGATTTAAACTGTGAGAGTAACTCGACTTTATATAGGTGAACTTAATGAGTATAATTTTTTAACTATCTATAGGTCAGTAGAGGAAAATGGAATAGACCTTTTTTTGGAGTAAAAAGTACAGTTGAAAAAAACGAATGCTGTATTTATGAGGTTAATAGCTACGGTAATTTCATTACGATGAATTTGTTTATACATTTAATAAGAATCTTTGAAAAATATTTAAATTTTAATTTCTTTAATTTTTACATGCCAAAAAAAAAAACATAAATATATTTTATCCGATTTTTATCTAAACAAAATGTTCTTTTATTTATCATTATCTAGATAATAAAATTATGAGTTATCTTTATCTTTATCTAGATTAAATTTTATATATCTGGGCTTGATACTAGTTACATATTACAAGATGAGTATAACTATAAGTTTTAAGATTATTTGAAGCTCTTGTAAAAAAACAATAATGTAAAAACATATTTTAACAAATGTAGTTTACTTGTTGGTGAATATATATGGCGCAGAACTTAAGCAAAACTTCTTTTCAGCTGGTGAAAATTTAAACGTTTATGAATTTTTTTTCGTTAGAAAGTTACAATATTTTATTATGTTTTATATAATTGTTATTTCCTTATACTCTTTGTTGAATTTATGAAAACAGTATAAAAAGACAATTTTAATATTTAGAAATTTTATTCGTGAGGTATATGCTTTAATTAAGGCTCAGTTGATCCAATATTACTGAAATACTAATAAACGAAAAGATTTTATCTCAGAACTGCCTTAAAATAAAAATAAAATACAAATAAAAACTACAAAACACATTATTGAATACAGTTTTTCAAGATGATTACATAGATGATACAATTTTAGTTATGTAAATTCTACATCTTATTATATTTATACAAGTAGTATAACCACATGATACAAAAATATGGTAGATTATTTTGTCTGTCTTAAAATGTGTTAAAATTATTATATAAACATTAACCGAAACTCTCTTATCAATATTTTAGTACTACATTTATTATAAATTATCTGAGTAAGCAAGCCAAGTATTTTTTTTAAAAACGTTTTGACTAATCATATTAATTTAAACAGTACTTATTTTAATAATTAGTAATTTTAATGACTAAAGTTTGAGTAGAAAAATAAATAAAAATGATTAAAAAAATAAAATAATGAAATATCATTATTCTTTTCATAAAACAATTGACATCCTCTTGGATCTACTGTTTTTTTTTTTTTTACCTATTTATATGATTAAAACAATTTTTTCAATTTTGGCGTACTCGTATCTTAAGGGACGTAATCCTCACATTTTTATATTTTAGTTTTGGTTCTTCAAAATAAATTAAATGAGAGTTATATTTGGATTTAGATGATACAAGGTTTTAAAATATGAATTAAATTAAAGTATAACATTTTATTATGAAATTTAACTTGTTATATTTAATTGGGTTTCAACCTCAGATTTGTTTAACTGTATATCTCAAATAGATTAAGATTAGAATATAAATGTTTTAACTCGATTCAAACCACTTAAATATTGAAACATACAAAGAACTGTTTTGTGACTCAGTTCAATCTTATTTTATATTATATTTGTCGACACTATATACCTATAATATTTTCGTCATTTTATAATATTATATTAGCATATATCATATATTGTTGCCTGAATTCTTATAATAAATCTAAAAGCCATACAGATACTGACAATGAAACTAGGTCCTTAGGAGAGGATATTGTGTTTTTTTTTTTTTATTTTACATTTAGAAAGAAATATTATTCATTGAACTTGAAGATTATGGGTGAAAATTGGTGTAATATTATTTTTAATATTATAAGAAGTATCAGTAATTTTTGGTGGTTTTCTATTACGAATATATTACTGAAATATAATCTAAACAAATGTCACAGAACGTTCAACTAGAATAAGGTAGACCCTTTCAGTTTTACGATAAACATTGACAACTAAAATTGTCTAATTTCATACTAAAATACTGATTCTATGCATTTTTCAATTATTCTCAACCACTTAGTAATATAAATCAATTTGTGAAATAATTTTTCGTCTATCACAAAACTGCATATTAAATCAGTATAGGTACTGTTCTTATACTTTCTAATGAGTTAGTTACACACAGTCATTAACTAACAAATTATAAAAATGAGATTATTATAATAAAATTAAATTTGATCATTTTACTTCCATTTGTATTACCTCCATTCATGTATAGAACGGTGTTTAAGTATCTAAAAATTATATTTTAAAATGTAATTTACTGTATAATCAGATGCACATAATACATTGTCCCAACAATTTTAACAACGAAGCCGATACCACTGTGGTATCTCACTAGTATACATGTGAGTAACTGAATTAAGACTAAATATACAAAAATCAATTACTGAGCTGACTTTAAATTATAGTGTTTAAAGACGCCACATCCGGGACCTATCGTAGTGAGAGGTTAGCCTATTACTTAAAAAAATATAATTAAATTATACACAGCAAATACCGTTTTTCTACACAATATTTATTCATAGGTCTATGAGGCCCTCGAGGAGTGACCACTGAATGTTTGCAATTGTATTTAGATTGCGATTCAATTCATTAATATTACACAATATATTAGTTATACATTCATTGTTCCTACGTGCACAAATGTCGAGTATCGTGTCCTATTTAACATCACATAATTTATCCGATTTCGGATTAAATGGATAAATATGACGGATAGCACTCGTATGAATATAATATATTGGTGGTGTAAGCCGGTGTAAGCCGTACAATACTTTAATATTTATATATTTCGTATTATGTATAATTTATAGTTTATGTTGTATTCGAGTACTATATACAGTTAACAGATATTAGCTGAAACGGTGGAATAATAATAGGTCCATGGTGTGGAAATTCAACTCGAAATGTGTATGAATGATGGCCATAGTCGGTGTACTCATTTTTAACTTTATATGAAAATAATATCGTATAATTTTCATAAAATTTCATACACATTATAAATACATAGATAAAAATATAAATAACGTAGTTTTGAATTAGTTTATTTAATATAGGAATATTGTTCAGGCACATTATTTCACTACGTCGAAAATACGTATTTATATAATTAAAAAGCAGCCCAAGACCATTTTCCCTTAACGATACTTGTAGGTTTTTTTCTTGCCGATTTCAAAAAATAATTGTATTATTTTAATTAATTTTAACTTTATGAGCAAATAGTGTTCAATGCCGTATCAGACTAACCTTAAGACATGCGTAAATTCCAAATGACATAATATATTATGCATCAATTTAATGAAGTTTAATGAAAAAAATATAAACTCAATTCCACAAAAACATTTTCTTTAAATTTTTTAAATACGTATTTAGATATAGCTGCTGGCAGTCTTTGTATATTAAATGAATGAGTATGGCCTACCACATCCCTCCTTCAACCGATAAGTCATCGGCCGATAAATCATTAATTGATAGTTCATCGATTGATAACTCATCAACCGATTAAGTTTCCCGATATCGTTTACAATACCGTATTTGTTGCGTTTTTAATTATTTTTTTCTAATATATTATTTACTGAATATTCTGATATTTTGTCTTCTTGATAACCATTGAACATCTTTAAAATCTGATACCAATATATGTTCTAATTTCTACCACATAGTATTTTTAGGATTTTAGTTTCTTTCTAATGCTTTACCACTGTCTTCCTTACGTAAATTGTCTGATTTTTCCTCCAATCATGACTATTTTCACAAATATTTCATCCACAGTCAATTATACCTAACTCATACTAGCTTTGTACCACTAATAAATTAGACTATAACTTATTTTTATTTATGTACAAATACATAGTTCTTAATTCCCATTTTTCTTTTTCACTATAGAATAATAGTATATTATATATTTCTAAGTATTTTCCTCTGCAATTAATTTTGCTTTCATTATACCCATTCTTAGTTTTCCATGGATATATTATATATATGTATAAATATATTTTAACTAGTTAGTAGTTAGTTCAGTTGTGTTGTTCGTCGAGTAAAGATGTCAGCGTATTCATTTTTAATTGTTTATAGCAACGTGTTATAAAATGACTGTTTGCCCAAAGTGTCAAATAACTATCGCTCGTAAAGAAGACAATGTACAATATGTTTCATGTTATATTGTAACTATACATATGCTCAAATTTGGATAAAGATAGTCTTGAATAGCTTAAATCTATCGGCCGAAAATACAATTGTGAAAAATGTTTCAACCAAGTTAAAACTGGTCGACATGATAATACCCCGATTAAAGACACTTCTAAGCGAAAATAAAAATAATATCTACAACATTGGAAGTAGGTACATAATCAATTATCAATAGATTGGATAAAGTGCTAATAAATCAGTTAACTACAAATAATTCACTAGAGGCAATTAACAATCGTGTTATTGAACGGGAAAAGTCATAGAAAAAAAAAAAAAGAGTAATCCCAAGCTTGGAATATAAAATGAACACTTTGGAACAAAATGAGAAGTCTTTTTATATCGATATTAGCGGTGTCCAAAAAAAAAAAAGAAGAAAATATTGAAAATGTAGTTCATGACATTGCTATTACATTAAAAATAAATCTAAACTTTTTCGATATAGAAAATGCTTATCGTAAACCATCTAACCAAAATTTGGATAAGCCCTTGATAATTGTTGAATTGGAATAACAAGAAGAAAACGTAACCAATTTATTAAAAAGTGAGGTAAAATCAAATACAAAAATCAATGAATCTTTATAAACGAAAGTCTTACAGCATTCAACAGAAAACTATTTTGGGAATCGAGGATGAAAGGTAAAAACTGGGCTATTGTTTCATTTGGAGAAGTCATGGCGGGATATTTTGCAAAAAATATGAACAGAGAAAAAAGATACAAGTAGAAGATCTTAGTTTCGAAGATCTTAATTTTTTATAATTTACTTTAAATACAATATATTATTCTTTATCTCTAAATTAGTTACTTCCTACACATTGGGAAATGATTTTCATATATATTCTATTATACCTATATTTGGAATCTTTTTATACTTATATAAATTACTTATATAATTTTTATTTAATAATTTTATAAATGGGATTATTTTATTTATACATAAATATAGGTTTAATGCTTATCAACCATATTTTCATTTCTCTATCAGGTCAACTCACTCTAATATTATACGTAAAATTGGGTCGAACGATCTAACTCATATTACAGACAATCATATAAATATTATGCTGGTTAGACAATCATCAATTTTATATATTATCTGTATTGTAAACACACATGCATACTATGATTTCATAACAATGATAATTAATAACATATTAAAATATCATTGGTATAGATTAAGCAACTTTTTTTATTACTTTATTATCATAAATAATTGAAATAAACTCAGACTTCATAGACTTTTACATCACAATCTATGACGAAAATATAATAAATAAAGATTTATATGAGTATTTGATGGGTTTAGAGAATATCAATTTTAACGTATTACATGAATTTTGGTATATGATAAATGACTCGATTGATTGCTTAGACATAAATATTCACAGTGAAACTTAGAACAGCACGGAGCTTACTCCACAAAAGTTGAGCGGGTTTTTAGTTATAAAAGTGAAAATAATTTTAATCGAAACGAAGGAGTTCTAATATATACAAATAATAAACATACTATATCTGTTAGTCAACTGCAAATATTCTCATAGGCTAGTTGTATACTCTAGAACTTGTGACATCAATAATTAATAGAGATAAACTTAATATTAAAATTAAAAAAGATACCTCAAACCATAAATTAATAAATTATTACAGAGCTTATAAAAATAAATTTAAAATACTTATTAGTAAGGCTAAAGAACAATATTATATTGATAAAATAGAAACTTGTAAAGGTAATGGTAGGGAAATCTGGCAAGTGATTAATGAACTAGCAGGGAGAAAAATTAATTCTACAAGACTTTCAATTAATGAAATAATAAAGGATAAATATCCGACTTCAACACCTAAACACTACTTAAACATAGAAAATTCATATTTTGCAACAACTGGAAATAGATTAGTAGAAAACAATTTTCCTAATAATATAAATAATATAAAACCTAAATCAGAAAAAAACACTAACAATCTATCAAGCATATCACCCAACTTCAAGTTAAATACTATTGGTAGTAATGAAGTAATAAATATATTAAATAACCTGAATATTAACTCGACACTTGGTGTTGATGGTTACATGGCACTATTTCTTAAACAAATAGGTGACAATGTAATATTACCTATTGTTCATATAATTAACTATAATATAGTAAATGGTACATTAATTGATGGATTGAAAGTAGCAAGAATCGTACCGATACATAAAAAATGGGATAAAAGAGATTTCACCAATTATAGACCCATCTCAATAGTAGACATTTTATCTAAAATCCTCGAAAAAATAATAAAAATTAATTGTTTGAATACTTGGAGAGAGAGAAAATAATATTTGATGGGCAATATGGTTTTAGAAAAAAAATATTAACTGTGGACTCTTTAATTGATGTTATTAAATTTTAACACAATAAAAGGGATAATGAAAAAAAAATTCTAATTTCTTTATTTTACTTGGAAAAAGCATTTGATTCAATCAGTAGACAATTATTACTACATAAGTTAAAAGAATTAAGCTTTGATAACAATACATTGAAATTGTTTACTAGTTATCTAAGTAACAGACAAAAACTAACCACTATTGGACCTCATTACAGTAATTATTGTTATATCAAAGATTATGAAATCACTCAAGGAACATCATTAGGCCCTATATTGTTTTTAATGTATATTAACAATATACTTGCTTCATTGTTAAAAGGAAAATTATTCATGTTCGGTGATGATATAGCTCTAGTGAACTTCGAAGATAATTGGGCAAAATTGAAAACAACTTTCAAATTTGATTTACTGTATATATATGACTGGATAGGAAATAATGTGTTTTCATTTACCATAAATAAATTGGTTTGCATGCCAATAAATACAATTTGTTCACAGCTTCCAGTTAGATACAACTTTATAATACATAAATTTTAAACTGGTATGACAAATTCTAGATGGAAGCTCATTAAAATGGTACTATCATTCAAATACTTAGGAGTGACCATAAATTTTGATCTGATATGGTGAAAACATATACAGAATAATAAAAATAAAATGAGAAGCTTAAATGTTTTATTCTACAAAATTTGATCCAAAACTTAAATTCGATTATCAAATTAATAATATTGTAAATAGATCTCACAAAATCTTAGGTTTTATTACTCGAAATTGTGCTGATTTTACTGATAAATATGCTTTAAAATCTATATATTGTTCTTTAGTTCGCTCTATTTGTGAATATGGATCAGTTATATGGTCTCCATATCAGTCTGGTCGTAAATCTAGATTAGAAAGGTCCAACGAAAAGTTTACGTTTCCTTTCTTTTAAATGTTTCATTCCCAGAGAACCTCACTCTTCATATGCTCCACTTCTATCTATCCTTAACCTTGAAACATTAGAACAACGTCGATTACGTTTAGATCTTTATTTTCTATATAAGATTTTATCTGGAAATATTGGCAGTCCTAATTTTTTAAGTCAATTATCTTTTCTAACTCCTATTCGCATTACTCGGTCTAAATACGTATTTCTTTTAAAGAAACAAGTAACTAATTATGCAAGTAACACCCCCTGTAATAGAATTATGAAAAGTGTAAATGACCTTGAAATTTATATGTTCATTTTACCTAACCTATATTCGTTTAAGAATAACTGTAATTTCTTACTTTGTAATCTTTAATTATATTTATGGATATATATTTTTTTTTTCATTTACTCTACTTATGTAAAATTATTATCTTTTACCTACTGTGTTTATATATTATCATTATCATTTAACGATACTTATACATTATCTTTATCACTTTGTTAAAATTTACTCTCAGTCTTGTAATGTAATTGGGCATTCGCCCGTTTAAAATAAAATGATAAATAAATTTAAGCGAAAATTAATTAGTAAAACAGTTGAATTTCTAGTTAGTTCTCTGTTTTTCCATTTACAAAATGAATCAAGTTTCAATACTTTTATTTTAGATCGTAATTCTACTGCTGTACCAACGAGGTCATCAAAATCAAAAACTTTTCCTTTTCTACGAATTTTAGATTCTATATGCCATCTGCGCATAAAAGTGTGTATCCTTTGGCTAAATATTTACTAATTATTTCTTCAGACCCGTTGTTAGAGTTGACTAAAATTACTAACGCCGGAAAAACGTGTTCAATTTTTATTTTACACAGTTCAATTATTATCTGCCCATAAAACTAATACTCTGTCCTGCGAGAGAATGCTTCGGTTCTGCACATGTAGACTGACAACCGAGCGACCGCAGAAATCCCATTTCCACCTCTCTAGCGACCCGATCGCCCCGACGACGGCCGATAGTTCCGGCGATGGCCGATAAAGAAGACGACAACGCTCAGTGTGTGATACTAACATTTATTATACGTGACTATTTTCATTTTACGCCTATGTTTTTTCGTATTGAACGACAACCTATTGATATTTCCGCCCGTCAGCCCGTATACGGAATAATGTAAACATATGCACAGTACCGGTTTACTTACAATTATGTGGTTTTATTTTGTCATAAACAACGATCGCATAATAATTAAAAAACATATAAGAAAAAATACAATAAAAAAAAAGGTTACAGATATATTCACCTTGATAACTGGTTGTGGTATATATAGTTTTGCCAACGCGACTATGCCGAAATTGGTATATATATATACGTAGAAGTGCCAAATGATTGAATGAATGACGGAAATAGCGTGTAATATAATATACCACAGGGGCAGTTAAGTTCTAACGATGATTTTATCAAACTATGTATAAGGAAAATGATTACAGCGTGTGGTTAAAATGTTGACCGTTAGAGTTTTGCGAAAATATAGACGCATTCCTATCAAAATGTACGGTAGCGAATTTCGGCGATGCAAATTTTAATAAGCATTTATACGGTGGTTTAGTAATAAAATTAACGACGTGTGACAATGAAACTAAAACCGATGTCCAGTGAGTACAAGTGTAAAAAATCGGCCTGTAATCGATTTTTACTTGCGTAATAATATAAAAAATGTTTAATTAAAATAATTAATTACCGTGTAGGTACAAAAAAGGAAAATATCGACGAATTTTACTAAAGTGGTCCGAGCGAACGTAAACACGAGTGTGTAGATTATAAGCGCATAGGTACAAAGAAAAATAATTGTTTGATATTGATAATCAATAATCGCTGAATTAAATTATCAAAACGCATGATTGCGAATTAATTAACGATTATTGTTTATAATATCGGAGTAGAATTATATAGATAATTTCTTGCATCACAACAGAAAGGTAAATATAATATTAAAAAAAGGTTAATAATTTATTATAATCAAATATGACATTATTTTATATTTGTTATTTAGATTTGTATTGCAATCAATGACTGTATTCAATGGAACTTCGGATTATAATAAAATGGGCCAATAAATAACACATTGTAAAAGAGTTAAAAATCATTAGGAAATACATAATAATTTAGTAAAAAAAGAACAATTTATAAGAACCCAGAAAGAAATTATGTTAAACCACACACATTATTTTATATAAAAATGATATGATATCAGCATATATAGTACTATACATTCTCCAAAGGATAAAATAAGTGAATATACAAATCGCAAGATGTTTCAGTCAATTGTCCTCTTAGTAAATTAACTAAGATATATTGTTCTATTTTTGATTGTTAATATTTTTTTGTTCTTATTTTTAGGCTGTGTGCAAAATGCTAACTTGGAATTTACCTATATATTTTCTGGTTGGCCAGGAAGCTCGCATAATGCTAAAGTCTTCAAAAACTCTCATTTGGGAAACACACTAATAAATAATCCACAAGAATTAGTTTCTCAAGATCTTCACATACTTGTTGATTCAGCTTTTCCTTTACTCGAAAATTTTTTTTTCTATAAAGCAACTCATATTTTAGCAGAAGAAAAACATTGCAATAGAAGATTAAGTTCAACTCGTGTTGTAATTGTAACTTTGTAAAATAACGCGTTACATATTTATAAATAAAAAAAAAATTCATTATAATAAATTTGTTTAAAATTGACCATGGCCAATCAAATCTGCTAAAATTAGATATTTTAAATATTGTATGATTTTATATAATAAGTAGGAGTAGGCACTAGGCATGATATTGAATTTTATATTATTCGACTGACGATTATCAGAAAAAAATAAAGATATTTTAGACATTTTTATCTTAAAAGTAACTTCCTCAACATTGATAATATATAATACTCGTATATAAACAGGCCCAAGTTCTCAAGTATACTTTAATATCTATAATGGATAAAATGTACGTACTAACCTATATTGTTGACAGTTATTGACTCATTTTCTGTTATATTTGACTCCATAAAACCTTTTCCTTATAAGACAATATCATAATAATATATATCCCTAAAACCATTTAATTTTCATATTTTTGATTAAAATGAAACAAATTATTTAAAATAAATCAATATATGTATTGATTATTCTTACCTATCAGGTATTTCAATAGTAATTTTTTGATTTTTTTTTTTTTTTTAATTTTGAACCCTTTTTTTTAATAGGGTTGCTACATTTAAACATAATAATAAATAAGTTAATTCGATTTAACGAATCGAATTAAATAATAAATGCGCATCAACAACTCGTTTATATGCACCCAACTCCCGAATTAAATCAATGTGCATTAACGACTGCATGTAAACGTAGTAGGTAATAGAGTAATGTTACTCTATGGCACTCTATGGTATCACCACGGACTATGATAAGGTATGCATATTATATCCATATTACATAGACCATAAACATATTTAACAAATATAGTTTTCTCTTATGTCTATAATAGGTACTTATATCTTAGTTCATGATTTTTGCAGACGTTTTTTTATACTAAAATTAGACGTAAAAATTATCAATACTAAAACTGGGTTGCATAAAAATCGTTTTGTAAATATTTAATAAATCATTAACTAATGGCTTGTTAAACATTTGACGGCTCGGTAAATCACTGTTTTGTTGCATAAAAAGTGTATAAATAATTCAAGGAGAATAAATATATTATATCATCTATAATCTCTTATTTAATAAGAATAGTAGATAATAGACTACGAACTCTCCCGGGTATATTTATAATAAATTATTATTAGTTAAATTCGTTTTCATGATGTTTTTGGATAACATGCATCATAATGTAGCACATGAGTATTTTATGTTACTGTTTTTTAATTTCACTGGACAAATTTTAATGATGTCACTTAAAAGAAGTAGAGGAAAAAATTTCCTAGATGTTGAAAAAGAAATACTGATTGATTTAATTGCACCACACAAAAGTATCATCGAAAATATAAAGGTGTATACCTACATTTATTAAAATAAAAGTTCATATACATACATGGTTTATTTCAGACTGATAGTTCAACATGTAAGTCGAAAGATATGATCTGGAATAAGATAGCAGATTCTTACAATACAAATCAAATATCTGGTATAAGAACTGTAAACCAATTGAAAAATGTGTATAATACTCTGAAAAGATTAACAAGGAAAGATAAAAGTGATAAAAATGTAAGTTTTTTTTCAACACTATCTTAAGATATAATATTAGTCACAGATAAATGTTATCTGTGTTACAGTATGTAGGTACTGTGACATGGTACTGTGACCATGAAAACTAGAAAATATCACTCTACTCTTCATATGTACAATGTTATTTATGTTCTCTAATTTTTAAGGTGAAAACATATATGAAGTACCAAAAAGAAAATTTAATAAATTCATTCACCCAAAGCGATAAAGAATTATTGATTGATATAATAATACCATTTAAGGACAATAGACACAGAAGTATGTCTACATTTAATATACTTTGACTAAATATAATATTTATTATTTTTATTATAGGATAATACAGAATTACGTACATTTATATGGAAGGATATTTGTGATCTATATAACTCACAAACTTCAAATCTGAAAACCATAAAAGAGCTACGTGATGTTTATGAAATTTTTAAAAGTGAAGCTCGATCAAATCTAAACTCTGAAAAAGTATATATAATATTTATATATATTAATTTTTTTCTAAATATATTTAAAATCAAATTATTGTCTATGTGGGGGGCTCTGGGCCTGCACTCCTGGTTATGACATTATTATTATTTTAATAATTACAATTTACAGGCACATAGCTAAAGGAGGGGACCCGGTCCCCTTACATTTTTGAAGTAGGAAAACAGAACTTTGTAAAGCTTATATCTATATACAAATAATAATTTACTTGAAATGTTCCAGTGGCAAGAAAACGTAACGCTATTAATAACTGAATTGATGGTTCAATAGCATGATTTCTTTTTGTATTATGTTGAATATTTTCTCCGATCATATGCAACAATTCAGCAAATATAATTTTCGAAAGTCTGATAAAAGTTTATATATTTTATATAAGCATTTTAAATACTTTAGTTTTATTTACCGGAATCTACGACTAAAATCTACATCATCAAAATATGTCAGGGGATCGGACCTATTTCGAAACACCCTGGGTGTTGGTAAATACGTTAATATTTCCAATATAAAATCGTCACTATCATTAGATGATGATGATGAATCATATAACGCCATTTTATAATAAAGAAAATTTAAACACAACTAATTAAATTAAATAAATAATTATTACTGCATAATAACTACTTACAACAGTGAACAGATACACATACAAAATAGATTTTATATTATGTTATGTTATTCTGTGTTTTTATTTTATTATGATATAGAATATAAAAATGATAACTGATCAATGATACCGTTTTTTAATCTGTCTTTAAAATTTACAGAGCTGAAATCGGGTGATTAACTAATGGACCGTAAAACTAATATTTAGCGGCTCGGTAAAAATTTAAAGAACGTTTATGCAACCCAGTTTTTTTACAGAGCCGTTAAAACCGCTAATGGTTCTGTAAATGCTTAAAGATCGTTTATGCAACCCAGCATAAAAATTAAAAAAAAAAAAAATTAGGGCGGAAGATATTTCGGGGGGGGGGGGGGTTATAATCCTAGAACTCTGCCCTTGAGTACGCCACTGATCGTGAGCATTCATTAAAACGGTTCATGAGAAAATTTGAGATAAGTATGTCATGTTTTGTTTCTAACCAATATACAATATGTATATGCAATATGCATATTTCAATAACAGTGTTTGTGAGTGATAATGCTTCAATACAAAAACACTTTTTACAGTACAATTTTGTGTTTAGTTTTTTTAATGATTTGAAGTAACTATAATAGTATATTTGTTATGAAATAAAGATAAATAAATTACTCGGTAAGTTTATACACTGATAATATTGATGTCATAAAATCAGAGCTGGGGAGTAATGAAATACAAAATATTAGCAAATTTTAACTAATTTAAATTACATAATCCAGTTAAGGATCTATAACTAAACTTAGTTATTAAAAGTAAGTAACTTTCCCAGCTTTGCATAAAACTAAAATACGATAACGACAGCTAAAATTATTACATAGTATTATAAAAATTACTTACGGTAATCAAACGACGTACAAATTGTGTTTGTGTCAAAATATTTGATATAAACACATTCATCCACCACAAACTTAATTTCCATCATTTTAATTCTCTATGATAAAATTTTAAATAAATAAGACTACAGACTATCGATGGATAACAATATACTAAATTCGCGGAGAGAATAGGAGTGTTTCGCGCATACGACTGATGAAAATTCGGGTCACTCCGTTATCTTTGGGCGGCTATCCATAGTTTGACATAGTATACATTAAATAACACACATTATGGCTTATCAGTTGTCGGTTCCGTACGGCCGATGACCGAGCACGCCGTAATCACTACAAAATAACATCACAGTGTATAATCTATCAATCAGTACAGCCAGCACGTGATATTTTGGGTGGCGAGTAGCCGATAGATGATGTTGCGGTGAGGTAAAACGAAAATTGGTTTCTGCACACTCCTAAACTCTCCGCGAATTTAGTATAATACCTATTCAAAACACTTTCATTTTGGCGCGACATTTCTAATCAAATCCATCTTATTTGTTACCTATCCATCTGCAAAATACCAGTTTGCTGATAAAGCAATCGGATTGATTATCACCCCTCCAGCTCCATCTGCTGTAATTAGGAACAATCAAATCCAGCGACAGACCAATCTGATGAATTTAGGAACACACGGATTAATTGATTAGTATATAAACAATGTAACTCTCTTATCAATTACATGTTATCAAAAATTGGTGGTCCAACAAACGGTAAACACCGAATGTGAGTTGCTATTATAGAGCATGTAAAGTCATTTTATTTTTTATTACTCTTTATATTTTGACTTCTTTTTTGTGGTGTATATTCTTTATTTTAACTTTTATTCAAAATGCCGACTTTATGTGTTGTATTTGGTTGTGGAAACAAAACTGTCGACAAATCGTTGTCATTTTATCAGTTTCCAAAGGTGAAAATTAATGCTGCCTTAGATTTAAAAATACAAATGTTACAACAGCGAACTGAATGGCTTAAAAAAGCATTACACAGAATTGATGTGCGTGACGTCAGCTTCAAAATATGTGAATTTGTTCAATTCACATTAAAACTGGTAAATATGTTTATTAGCAGTATTATTTATTCCTTTTTAATAATAAATTTGGTACTTGTTTTTCTCTAATATACTATCTACCTATAAATAATCATACTTATACAGGGACAGACTATGTATATTAGGTCCCATAAAGCTGCTTTGATCTAACAGATATACTATTGGACCCAGCAGTTTTATTTTTTTTTATAGTGAACTATATTGATCATAGTAATCTGCTAGGCAATTTTATAAGTAGCTTACTATACTACAAGACATAAGGTAGGATAGATAGCATAATAGAGAGTATTATTATTTTTATTATATTATTAACCTATCATTTAATTTTAATGTATTAAAATAATTTATATTTTAAACCAGCTAATTACAGTGATAATAAAAATCCAGATTGGATACCATCCTTATGTATGGGCTATAACTCGGAAAGAAGTAAATAATAATTGTTTAATACATTTATAATTTTTTAAAACTTAAATTAATCAGCATTTATATTTAGGCAAAGCTACCACTCCAGCAATTGAAAGATACAACCGTGCAAGTAGACGAATGACATTAAACCCAACTACATTGTTTTCAGATAGTGAAAAATTAAATGTTGCCATTTTGAAATATGGTCGGACATTTTGAAATTTCTACAAGTAACCAGATCAGTAGGAAATTCCCATTATTCTAAGAGATTTGGCCATACTGTTTATGAAGCATGTTATTGTAATAACTGATAATATTGATTTTCTGTGATATCCTCATTCCTAATGTAAACATAAAAACTTTTATGGAAAATTATATTCTTCTTCACGCTTCCACAACAGTTTTTAACCAGTTTTATTATTGCATGGTGTAACATAAGTACACAACGTTGGTGAGAATTGTTTTGAAAATTTTTTGGTTTAAATTTAAATTTTCAAAATGACAAATGACAACAGTGGACATTCGATGTGCACTGAATTATTGTTATTCTATGTACAACAAGAATTCTGTTAGGAATAAAAAATCGTTTTTTTAGTTTCCCTAAAGATACTATAAGGTAAGAAATATTTGCTATAATAACCACTTTTATAATAATATATTTCTTTCAAGATGGATTTATAATAAATCCACCTTGATTTTTTCCATCATAAATGACTGGAGAATATTGTACTTAAGACTACCAGTGATAGGAAAGAACAAGTTAAATTTTCAAAAAATTAACTTCAACTAGTCTTTATCTCTAGTTCATATATGTATGGAACATTTTTAAAAAGAATATTCCCTTCACTGAAGACCATACATGAAATGTCTTTTCATTGTTTTAATATATTTATCAGTAGGGTTAGGATGTTTATGACTTTTTCATATTTTTTCTTTTAGTCGTGCATATTGCAGACAAAGTTATAAATTCGTTTCGTATGACATAGAATGAGATACATTAAATTTTATTTTGCATATTTTTGCATATTTAGAGATTTTTATGAATAAATGCATATTTTGAAAACAATCTGCGAATAAATGCATATTTCGATAAAAAAATAAATAAGTTTTCAATAAAACTTGAAAAAAATCAATAAATATATTTTAAATCAAAAAAATTAATAAATAAACTTTTATTTAGGTATATATTATAAAAACTTATTGGTAGACATTGTTGGTTTCACAACTAACGTAAACGAGCAAATATGAATATATTTCTATTAATAACCTTATCTTTACTACTTATATATTAATCGTTTTTACGAACGATAATCGTGATTGAGTGGTGAGGCCGATCGAACATGTGAACATCGAACATAAAAATCTTTAGTCAGTGCGTATGGTGTTACCGAATTATTTTAGTGTTAATACGCATTTTATTCTCACTAAAAATGCCTAAAGTTAAAAGTTCCAATGTTGCTAGACTACATAAATTTGTTTTAGAGTTCGGGGAGGATGTATTTTCAACAGATGGTTTAGTGCTATTGTGTAGAGTATGTGGAGTAAAAATTGCATCTGAAAAAAAATTTACTTTAAAACAACACATTGCAATTTGCTAGTGCAAAATATTTAAGGGCGTTACAACGCAAGGAGACTCAAGATAAGGCAACAACACAAATATTTATCTCTGACACAAAAAAATCACCGTTCAATGAAGAAGTTTGTCAGGTATTTTTATCATCAAATATACCATTAAATAAATTAAATCACGTAGTATTTCGAAGTTTTCTTGAAAAATATATGAAACGCGATATACCAAATGAGTGCACGTTTTTTTTTTCAATGTATACTTTTTAAAGAATAATAAAATAAAAAATTTCAATGCATTTTATAATGTCATATTTATTTTATTTTAAGGGCATATTTTGATATTTATTGGCCATATTTGCACGCATTTTTTAGAGTTTATAAGGTCATAAACATCCTAACCCTATTTATCAGTATAGGTCCCGTCATATTCATTAGTTGTAGCATTTCTGATTTTTTCGTTCTCTATGTCCATGGGATTTTTACACTATATTATAGTATTGTATTGTATAATCTTTTATGTACTATATTTATACATTTGTATATTAGTATATTACCCTTTTAAGATTTTATTGTATAATTAAAAATACATTGTTAAGTACCAATTATTTTATATAAAATTTTATAAATTCAGATTAATTTATTATACAATTTTAAAATTTTAAATACAATTATAGGTACGTTTGTAAGACATTCAATTTAATTACCAAAAATAGAAGCTCATTTTATGTGCACATATTTTTACAAAGTATATAAAATAAAAAAATATGTATTTCTATTAGCATAATGCCTCCATGTAGAGAAAACAGTAGCTTAGTTTGGAATCATTTCACTGAAATTGAGGCACAAACTAAAGCCAAATGTGACCATTGTGCTGCAGTTTTAAGTATATGTGGGGGACCACTTGGTAATTTAAAAAGGCATATGAAGTCCAAGCACGTCACAATACCACTAGAAAGAAATGAAATCACAGAATATGGTTTGTGTATTTTATTGAGTATAATATTATCTACTTTTTAATTCTTAAAACTTACATATATATATATATATTTATAGTACAAAATGAAAATATTGATGATCCCTCCAATATTGATCAACCAGACCCATCAACCTCTAATGGTATTTCTAAACGTCCAACCATTTATTCTAGACCCGGTTCATTGACTGCTAGTATTATTTCTAGACCAGGTTCATCGACAGCTAATATAGTTACTGGGCCTGTAATTAACCAAACATTAATTGTTAACTATGTTAATCAGACGAAACCAATGAGTGTAGATAGGCAAAAACAAATTGACAACCAGTTAATAAAAATGATTGTTAAGGGGTAAATAAATCTGATTAAAATTTCTGTTTTATAAAATACATTTTGTATTGAAAATATAAATAATTACCATTTTTATTAGTTACTATCCATTTGACATTGTTGAAGATAAAGAATTCCAAAAGCTTCTGGAAATGCTAAATCCCACTTATAAATTGATTTCCAGAAAAACGGTATCAAATAGTTTAATTCTCCGTTTGTATAATTTAACCCAAGGCAATGTAAAAACTAACTTAGATGAAGCATTTGCTGTATGTCTAAGAACAGATGGTTGGACATCAATAAAAAATGAAAGTTTTTTGGCAATCACAGCACATTTTATTAAAAATGATTTAATAAAATCTGTTTGCTTAGGCTGTGAGCATTTTGAGGAACGTCACATTATAAATAATTTAGACTCATTTTTTAACAGTGACATTCAAAAATGGAATGTTCAAAATAAAATTGTAGGTATAGTTAGTGACAATGCGTCAAACATTGTGGGAACAATAAAACATATTAAATTCCGGCATTTGTCTTGTTTTGCCCATAATGTTAATCTTGTCATACAGCATGGCATAAAATAAATTGATGACATTAAAAAAAAAATTAAATGTATAGTTGAGTATTTCAAAAGAAGTTCTTATGCTCAAACTAAATTATTAGCTATACTAAAACAAATGGGTCTTCCAGAATTAAAACTGAAATAAAATGTTGTTACCCGGTGGAATAGCACATATGACATGTTTAAACGTATATTGGTTGTTAAAGATGCCGTCGTGTCAACATTAGCAATATTGGAAAGCAAAATAGATCCAATAACTCAGACAGAGTGGAAAATTGTTCAACACGCTTTTGATGTACTCCAAATTTTCGCCGAGGTAACAACAGAAATAAGTTGTGAACCATACGTAAGTTTTTCTAAAGTTTTACTATTTATAATAGCAATGATAGATGCAATGGGTAATTTCAAAAAAGGTTCCACACTACCATTGCCAATAGTAAATATGGTTTCAACAATTTACACTAAATTGAATTTACGATTTTTGGGTTATGAAGAAAATGAACTCATAAACCAAGCACAACTTTGTAAACAAAACTTGAACTTTTAAAAATATATATTTATATACTTGAAAAATTAACTGATCTAAGTCGGAGGTTTTCAAACTTTTTTTTTCATGTACCACCCATGGGTATTATAAATCAGTCGCGTTCCAATGATTAAAAAATAATTATTCAAAATTTTAATACATTTATTTTAAATAACAAGGCAGTGAAATACTTTAATATAATTCATTTTTATTTATTTATTTTTTTTTTCTTTTCTTTTTTATCTTTTGGCTGCATATTTCCGTTATGTTCGATTGTCAATATTTTAAAAAGGAATTTTTCAAAATGCCATACTGCGTTATCGGACCGACCGACTTTAACCGGACCAAGAGTAAAGTGGTTAGGGTGATACTAGGTATCACATATCAAAAGTTCCCCCACTTTTTTTCGACTTCCCCTATCTCCTTGTCGGAGCGTACTAGAGAATTGCGGTTTTCAGCCCCGACATCCTAAGGACCCCCCAACAAGTCTCCCCCATAGTTCGGCTAGATTAGGTCTAAACTAGGTTCAACCCGGGTTCTAACTTTTTTTTACGTATGTTTACCAAGCACCAGCCGTGCAGGTTCCTCTTCGTAGGTTGACGCGGCATTAGAAACAAACTGGCCCTTTCCAGGAGTAAGTACATAATGTAATTTTATTATGTTATTAACATTTTACTTCAATTCCACATTTCCCCCGTTATGGTTAGGTTATGGTTTTAAGGGATACGTTTTTAATGATGTTTTAAGAATGATGTCTGTAGTGTCGTTTTTGTTAGATTTTATTTTATGTTAATATTTAAGTTTGTCTCGTTGTCAATGGCTGAACTTCATAAGATGAAGCCAGTTGTGGTGGATGTTGACAGTGTCGTATGTTCATTTTCGTCACTGTCAGCATACCGGCCAACCATACCGTTTGAGGTGAATGTTGCGGGTGGATGTCAGCCATCCAAAAACATTAAACTCCTCAATAGCATTTTTGGCAGTGGGCGGAAAAGTATGTTTGAACGTTGCAATGAGACCGTGGATTATGGCTTATTTGTAATATTGCTTTTCACAGATTTCAACCATGTAGAGTTCACAATTGGTGGAGATCCGGCTCTGTCCATTCGGGTGCTGGTTAGTGTATGTACCACAACTGTTACTAGCGATTCGTCCTCCAGCTCGTCGGTCGAGGAGGATGTTATACCACCCTCGCTGTACAATTTCTGACAACGATTTATGGACTTAATTTTTGCACCGACCATCCAAAAATTAAGTCGCTCGTCATTGAGCAAGTTGAAGGGTGCCGGGGATCCATTCGCCAAAAAATGGCACATTCACCAGAGTGATTGGACAAAGATGGCTTTTGAAGCAGATAGAATTATGGTTGAGCAGGAACTCTTTGGCGAGCATTTGTATGTTTTTCCACATTATTTTATAATATTCAATTTGGTTAGGTTACAACCATATTATTATTTAATAATTATTGGTAACTTAGATTCTATGTTGCTGGACACGGGCTCCAACTGCCCTAGGAATCCGTCCACCAGTATATTTGTAGGGTCATGGACACTTACCACGGCTCCATCGTTAATGTACAATGCCATTTTGGCGTTAACGTCCAGATGAAGTTGTCGGTAAGGGCCGTGATGGTTGACCGGCAAGCGGTGCAACGTGTATTCAAGGGTGTCAAGGTTTTCCCAGGAATGGGCGTTTTTGATTTTGGATATTTTAAAGCTGATTGCCTCCGGCCAGAATATCAAGTAAAACCTCATGTTTATATGAAAAATGTATGACGTATATGTTTAATGATTTTAATGTCATTTATTTAGGACGTTTTGCCTAAGTGTTGTTACGTGCAGGGCTACGACGCTGCCGTACACATTGTTCGCAGAGGACTGAGTAGCACCTCTATTTTCACTTGGTTGTTGTTGGGCGTATCCAACGTGTCTCACAGTACCATGAAAATGATCCGGGATGTGGATGACGTGGGTGGGCAACTGTTTAGCTGTCTGTCAAGGTACATGAGCAATGCGGTCGTCGGGTCCGGTGTACGTTTCGAGGCCGTCGTTAGTGGTAACACGACAGCCGACGTGTTATCACTAATGCCAACCTACGGATCTCGGATGTTACAATTATGCTTCAGCGAAGGCCTGTTGGCGCGCTCCGATAAAAGTTGGCCGGGGTACGTCAACGCCAGAATAGCCGAAAATCTCCGCCGGCTTCGAGATTTGGTGATAAAAGCGGAATCCACCAATTTCAACAGAAGTGTAAGTATTTAATTTGTTACGTTAGGTTTTTTTGGGATGTTCATGGTAGTTTGTATTGTTTAAATATTTTTTTTAGTTACTGGCAGAGGTTTATGTGACTGTGAACTTAGTTAGTTACGCTTTGACGTGTTCGGGGAATCTCGATTCCTCGACACGTCGAGACTTGGTAAAATATTCCCCATGGCCCAGGTGCGCCTTGGAAGTTCTCGACGTAGTAGGCGTTGCCCGAATGGGTACGTTGGGTTTAACAAATCGGGCCATAGGTAAATTTGATCGACTTTTGACGTCCGAAATATTTGGGAACGTACCGGTCGGGTCATTTGTCCGTCAGATAATTGTGGACTTGTTCAATTTTCTGGACGTTGATATTCTTGATTGTAACGCTCTTGACGTAAGTTTGTTGTCATTTTATTGATTTATATTTTTCATCGGTTTTGTTATTGTTGTGTTAGGCTGCCGACGAATGGCTCAAAATAGCTGGCTGGATGGTTGGTAAAGAATGCGGGATGGGGTCGACCACCTCAGCACATTTGGCATTCACTACGAAACGCCTCGTTAGGGAGTACGGCTCGGACCCAAGCATCATCATGGGTAGGCTGTCTATATCGGGTACCGTGTCGCACATGGATGTGCCAAGAAGCTTCCTACACCCAACATGTTACAAATTGTCCATCATCCGTACGCCGATGACCAAGTGTGGGGACATGGATGAAGTAGTGGCGTACTTAACGAGCAAGATTGAAACCATGGTGGAAGGTTACGTTAGGTTAGGTTGGGTTTTAGTTACTATACTAAATTAGCAATTTTTAATTTTTATAGACTTAATATTTTCCCAAAGTATTGCAAGTTATGGTTAAAGATTGACTTACAATTATATTTTTACGTAAAAAAGAATTTAAATATTCTACTTTTTTCACAAAAACTATTTCAGATATTGCAAAATACTTTTTATCGTGAGAAAAATATTTGTGCCAATTTGGTGGAAGATATAAGTCCAAAGTATTTAATTCACAAAATTAAATGTTTTTCAATTCTGTTGACTGTATTTGTATTCTATAAATAAATTATTATTAAAAATAAATAATATATTTATGTACATTGTACAATTCTTACTTCTAGGTATATGTCAGTTGTATTTAAAACAAAAATATTTGAACTACAATTATTTGAAATTGTATGCTCTGGCACAGACTGCAGAGCTGAGTAATTATAGTCTAATACAACTGAGATAATTGAATTATTAGAACCATAATAGAAACCCTTAAAATATAAATTAATATATATATTATAATTATAAATTTACATTTTGAAAATCAATTATTCATTTATATATACATTTATGTTAGAATATATAGTACCACCAGATTCAGTATTTTCCATACAAGATTAAATAGATTGTTCGTTTATCTAAAATTATAATATTATAATTGTATTTAATCATAAATTTATAAGGACTACTTTACTTTATTCGGCAGGTTTTCACTAAAATTTCAACTTTTTCCATTAAGAATATCTATGTGGAGCTACGTTAAGTATTAATTGAGGCCGTAAAAGAGCAGCCTAAACATGAGTTATTACAGGACTTTAAGAGGACGTCATCCACCCACTTTTTAAAGAATTTCGTATCGTATCTTTAGGGCATTTTTATGAAATTTTAATAAAATGTAAATCCAACAATTTTAAATTATACATAATATGTATTTTTTGTGAATATTTACTAAATATCCACTACTTAATCATTTTCATTAATTAACCAAAAACTGTTGTAATTAAAACTAAGTTGTATTCTAATAAACCACTTTCTTAATAAATAAAATTGAACAAAACATTTTATATTTGAAACAATAAATTAAAATTAATGTACCTAGTGTATAATTTATAATCATTTATTTTTTAAATAATAATTACCCATGTTTAGACGGGATATAACTTGGATAGACCAACAACAGTAATTGGTGGAACTTTTAAAAATATATATTTATATACTTGAAAAATTAACTGATCTAAGTCGGAGGTTTTCAAACTTTTTTTTTCATGTACCACCCATGTGTATTATAAATCAGTCACGTTCCAATGATTAAAAAATAATTATTCAAAATTTTAATACATTTATTTTAAATAATAAGGCAGTGAAATACTTTAATATAATTCATTTTTATTTATTAGTTTGTTTATATTAGATATGTCTTTACGTAGCTTTAGTAATAGGTCTTGTATAGTTTGAGAGCCGTAGATCTAAGCTGTAACTTATAGAGCATATTACATTTCCAAATGTATCAACTATATCATTGGTCCTTTTTATCTCTCTAGGATAAAATTGTTTTCCACAAATAACATCATTATTATTTAAATTAAGATTTAATAATTTTTGCCATTTATCCTTAAAATCTATTTTTTTAATTGAAAAAAAGGAATGTTTTTGGTGTTTATTACAACCAACTAAGTTTATCTATGAGTCTCTTGATAAAGGTAAAAAAAACATTTGACATTTTTCTAGACCTTGCTAAGGCTTTCGACTCGGTTGACCATTCCATACTTATTAACATACTCCCTTTATTTGGTATTAATAATTCATGTTTGAATTGGTTCAAAAGTTATTTGCAAAATAGGAAACAAAAAGTTAAATGTAACAAAATAACTGGTGATTATATATTAATTGACTGCGGTGTACCACAGGGCAGTGTTCTTGGTCCAACTTTATTTATCATATATATTAACATGTAATATCAATATCAATGGTCAAATAGTTACATATGTTGACGACACTTCTATTATTTTCTGCTGACTCTTGGTATGATGTTTGCACAAAAGCTTTAATTGTGTTCAAAAAGGTAATTTATCATCTAAATCAAAGAAAACTGACACTAAATTATAAAAAAACAAATTTCATGAATTTTACGATAAATAATTTTGAAAATAGTTTTGATGAACTACCAATACATTTTTGTGCTGATAGTAGTCTATGTAACAATACGTCTTGTAAAATGTTATTTAGGGTTCCCAGTACTCATTATTTAGGTTTAATTTCCGATAGTAATATGAGATGGAATTTTCACACAAATTACCTAGTTATGCGTTTACGTACTCTTAATTTTAGTTTCTATAAATTGGGGTATATTGTGTTTATAAACACTATTAAAACAATTTATCTGGCTCTATATCAGTCAATTTTTCAATATGGTTTATTAGTGTGGGGGGGTTGACTGAAAATTACTTAAAACCTTTACAGTTACAACAACAAAAAATTATTAGAATATGTCTTCGTAAGCAAGTATTAGAAGGCTCTACTAATCTTAATTTTAAAATTTTTAATGTCCTTTCAGTAAAACAATTGTATAAAAAAATTTCAATTATGTGGATTGTTAAACATCTAGATGACTGAAATATTCAAAATAAAAGAGAGCAGAGAGCATATGATGCCAAAATAGGTTTTTGTAAAGTCTTTTGGTCAGAAATTTGTTAATTATCTGGGACCTATATACTATAATTCCTTGCCTATAGAATTAAAAAAAGATGCTTTTCAAAATGGTATACAAGTTAAAAACATCCGTCTTTAATTGGATTCTCAATACTCGAGAGTAGTTTTAATTCTAATCCAGATAACTTTTATTTTATTTTTTTCTTTCGTGTTTTTTATCTTATATCTGTAATTTTTTATAATCTATTACTGTATATTTTATTTTATTATTTTTTCTCATAATTTACTTTTTATATATATATATAATGTATGTATATATTAAATACTCTAAATTAATCTAAATCGAATTATATTAACAGTGTAAATTAGTAATATACACTTTTGTAACTCTGTGCCTCCGCCACAAGCAAAGCTTAAAGGAGGCACTTAATATTTCACTCATATACTTTTTTAACATTTGTATAACATGTGTATTGGAAATAAATATATATTTAAAATAAATAAATAATTAAATAAACAAACAAATGTGGTTTGGTATATCGTATGCAAGAAAACAATTTTCAAAATATTAACTTTATATCAATTCATAAAATAAACAATCATTTATTAGTAGGTACCGTATGTGAATAAATAAATATGTTTATAATACTTTGGAGGTTTGTGAGGTCTCCAAGTTAAATAATTTAACAAATGACAATGATTCCAGTCTATTTATTGTTTATTACAAAAAAGCGCGTGAAACGAATAGAATACAAATAAATAACGCGACGAACAGTGAAACGCGTTCAGCGACGGTCGTGGAAAAAGAGAGCGGCGGCGGCTCGGCCGTCGCACCATGGAGGCGACTATTGGCGCGCATGCGTAGGTCGCCACAATACCATAGATTATATATATTTGTTATATACAGGCAATTGGATTATTAACATACATAACTTAAGAAATTATAATAATCTGTAGCTCTAATACTCAAAGTGGGTTAAATTTGAACTAATCATACACATTAAGGGAACAACTGATAAAAATTAGTTCTCCGACCTTATCTTCTAAGGCCGTGGTTCTTATTATAAGGACATTTGACTTCTATGTGATCTGATGTAATAAATTACTCAGACAAATGAGTAGGGGAAGGTGGGCACAATGAGACACCAAAATTTCAAATTTGTATATCTCTTTGTATTTTACATATTAAACAAAAATTTTCGCTTTATTTTACTTTAAAATACATTGTTATCATTATAAGATTTATAAATTGAAGTTTTCTACATTTTTTAAAATATTTTTATCAATTTTCTAATAAATTAGAAATATCTCAGAGTGCCATGAGTGGTGCACAGTGAGACTAAGGGTGGTCTAGATTATGACATATTTTAAGTTCATAAGTAATAAGTAGTAATTAGGTATTATAATTTTCTCAAACATATATTTATTTTATCAAATAAATTATATACTATCAGAAAGGAAAGATATCTTATAACTCCATTTTTCTTTCTGAGTCATAACTAAAAATTCCATTACATTGAAAAAACAAAACAATGATTTAGTTTAATATACAGTCTTTATTTTGTAATTAACATTAACAACTTGAATAGTTACTTAAAAACAGATACAACTTTTAGGTTTTAATACATAAAAATAAACTCAATTTTCGAAACTTAATATCTTTTGGTCTTGACTATTTAAAGTAAAATTAAGTAAAAAAATAAGATTAAAACATTAATTGTTATTATGTTTTATTTTAAAACGAATTAATATTCAGTCTTAATTAGTAACTACATAATTTAGTAATAGAAAGGAAATAATTCAACTTAAACAATTAATAGTGGATAACTTCTTACACTAATTCAATATTTAAAACATAACATAGATAAATTAAACATATTGTAGTTAGGTAGAACCATTTAAAAATGAGTAGATACAAATAGTTAACGCATATTTTCAAAGTTTCTTAAATCCATTTCAAATTAATAAAATTATTGTTGCCTGGCAGTTTGTCCACTTGCTTTAAGTGGTGGCAATACAGCTTTTATATCTTTAATGTTCACAGAGGTCAAATTAGGAACATTGGGTAAAACAAATTTACAAGCAATTGACTTTCTATGTTTTCTCATAAATGAAACTTCCACGTCTCCATCTTTGTCCACATTTTTTATAATTTTGCCCACATAAAAATATTTTTAAAATTTGGTTTTGAATTTATCTTTTTGAACTCAACCAAAACATAATCACTCTCTACTGGATCTCTATATAATTCTCCAAACCCTGTAAGTTCATCACATGAAAACGATTCTAGGTCTGATAACTGATTGTCTACAATTTCAGAAATATCTGATTCACTTGAGGACATTTTGATATTATTTTCTTCTTTTCCTCTATTTATATTTTTCAGTATTTTTGTTTTTTTTTTTTTTAATTATTTGCAGTACTTTTAGTTTTATTTTCTATCACAGGAGGGTACAATTTATTTTTAATCTTATTAGCTCTCTGTACAGCAGCCTCTTCAATTTTCTGTTTTTTAGGAGTATTGGTCAATATAGCACTTGTTTTTTTCCTTTTTCTGTTAGAGTTTTCTTTTCTTGGTTCAGCTCTTGGATAAGGTCTTATATTTTCTGGAGATATAATTTCTGCATTTGTAGTTTGGTTTTCAGTTTTTACTAACACTTTTTTAATTGGGTTCATTTCATCTGTTAACTGTTCAGATGTAGTTGAACTTTCTTAATTTGAAGCAGTATTATCGTTACCAATATTAAAACGTTCAGATTCATTTTGACGGTCAGTAGCAGCACTTACAGTAAAATCATCATCATTGAAAATATTTTGATCAAATGGAAATAAACCGGTCACTTTAAAACCGTTCATGATGTTTGAAGGAATCATTGATTTCACAAATGCTACATTTACATATTCAGCCACATGATAATTGTCAATAGGTTTTCCTGGATATCTCTGGAGCCAAGAATCAACAGCTGCATTATAAAATGATTTAAATGATCCATACACAGTCACATCGAGTGGCTGAAGCCAGTTGCTACAATGCAGTGGTAGAGTTAATATTGTGATACCATTTTTTTAGCGAGATTGATAGAATCAATAGATATGTAACTCTCATGGTTATCCATAATCAGAAGTGAAGGATTTTGTTTACTTGAGTTTGTGTATTTGATAAAACGATGAAGTGTTTCTATGAAGAGTTCTGCATTCATCTAACCAGACTGACATGCTAAACCTATACTCCCTGGAGGGGCACCATGCAACTTTCGAGATTTAAAATTTACTCTAAGAAAAATAAAAACCGCGGGCAAGGCATTTCCAAACGTATTTACAATACAGCATACTGTAATTAATATTCCCCTCTCTCTACTAGTTATCTGATTGAGATACCTAACGCCTTTTTGAGCAATTACTTTTTTTAGTGATTGAACCGTTGTTAAGCCAGTTTCATCAAGATTGAATATTCTAGATCCATCCCCAAAAGATGGATGTCGTTTCATAATGTTAGAAAGTTCTTCAAAAAATAATTATCGATTAAAAGAAGTGGCTCTCGACAAACTACAACTTTCTGGTTGCCTTAAACTTTAAGTATTATGTCTTTTTATGAAACTCCTCAACCATTCAACACTGGCTATCTTATTAACGATCCATTATAACAGGAGTCAGGTATAACAAGCTTATTTTTGATTGCAATTTCATAAGTAAACTTATGGCATTTGTTAAACCCAATACCATAATACATCTTGGTACTACGTTTGTAGTAATGATTTCCATCTTGATGATAAATATATATATATATTTTTTTTAATCGAAGAAGAAATATTTTCACAATAACATAATTCTTAATATTTGTACTAAAATGTAATGCACTGCAGTTTATTTTTTAGTTTAATTCATAACTATTAGTTGAATTATCTATGAGTCTAGTGTGTATTGATTTATTATAAAAAATACTTTTATTTTGTATTCAGAATACCCAATTGAATATGTCAATCATATAATTTTAACTACTTTTGAAATGAAGGACAAATGCTACCATAGCAGCCTTGACGGCACGTTTATAAAGGAAATAAAAAAAAGCCGGTCAGTAGGTTGTGGAAGCACTTCGCTCGTCTGGTGTCAGTATTGGTGGATACACATCGCTACTGGGCAGGGTACTTTTGGTGGATGTATTGAATTTGAAAGCAATGATAAATCATTGCCAGTGGCGCAACTACCGGGGGTGCTGGGGCTGCAAGGAACCCCCGGGCCCCTGTCAAATCATAATAATTGGCCCAAAGCCGATTATAAATTAAATTATATTAAATTATATTTACAATGTAATATATAATATAATTATTCTAATAATAACGATTAGGCATTTTATGTGGCAT
>JAIPRL010000696.1:0-118359 GCA_025469235.1 Pemphigus obesinymphae
GTATACCCATCACTGTAAACCCATATCAATAGACTTTACATTGTATAATCTTGCTACTTTTGGCGGTGAATCCCGCCAATATTTGTAAATACATATAATAATCAACCTTATAGTATAAATTGTATAATCAATAAAGGAACATTTAATAGCAACGCTCGGATTCCTTTATTACCGTGACAGTCTCGGCTAGACCCAAAGTCGGACTGTTTCAATAGTTTGTTAAAGTGTTTTTGGCGCATGTTTATATTTATATCGGTGATAATAAATTTATGATATAAAATGGTAATATACAGATTACAGAATATTATACTATTTTTATCGAGTTTTCTGTAAACAAATCAAGGAAATAATAAATATATTTAAAAATATGTACATTGTATATAAAATTATTTTAAAAGTTATGGGCCCTATAGAGCATATTGTTTGTATATTATACGTATTTTATAAAAAGAATCACATCCGAGTATAAAACAACTATCGTATATAAATATTAAATAGTTTGAGAGGCCTAATGATGACAACATTATTATGACAAATTTAAATTGGATTGCAAATTCTGATTAAAAATAAAATATCGGAACAGTTAATACTTACTACAGCTGTGTTTTATTTATTTATAATAAAGGGTTTTTGGTCCTTTGTGAACAGTAGCTCAACAATTACCATAAGTATGATACAATATAATGTAGTACCGAAAACAAAGACGATTTAACATCGTATTTATCCTGTACAAATATTCATTTTAAATTTGCTTATTACGATTACTTTTTAAATACAAATAATATTATTTCATTCATTTTAACTATAAGGCAAATTGTTGGGATATAAATAATATATTTAAAAAATGTCTAACGTATAATATCCTAATATGCGTACAGATTTTTTTCTTAATAAATCGTCACAGTTATAAATATTCAATGTAATTCTTGCATTAGCATTCCACATTTTTATTAACTTATATAGGTATATATTAAAAATACGAACCAAATTATATTTTCCAGTGCTTTATCTGACTAGTTTTTGATATTAATGATCACACGTTTTATGAGTTGTTAAAAAATCAATTTTTTTAAAATTTTAAATGAGTATTAATGGTAAAAAAAAAAAATCGATATATCGAAAAGCGGTCAAATAGGATTCTACATAATATTATAAATTTGTATATTAGCATTTGTTTTTTTTTCATCCTGAAATGTGTGAACATGTATTTGTTTTTTTTTTTAAACAAACACCGTAATTATTAAACAATAATTATGATATTAATACCAGAATATTTTTAAATTACTTTTATAATTAAAATATTTTAAAATTATTGGGTTTGAATTTTTCTTAAATTTTGTAAAGATTCATAATCCCTTGAAAATTTGGCATGCGATGTCGTATTAAAACTTTTAAAATAATAATTTTGAAATAAAATTATATTTTCTAATTTAAGCCACATTTAATAAAATACTAAATAAAAAGTATATAGTAAAGTATATATATATATGATTCTTGAAAATTGAATTGTTTTAATTTGTCTGTTTATAGAAGTACTTTTAAGATAACTTTGGCCGTTAATTTATCAATGTGACATCATTGTTAAGAATGGCAATGTTATATTATGGGGTAATTGGATCATAGATATTACGTCGTGTCTTGTCAGTTTCTTTGTAGATAACAATCTTCCTATTTCTTGAAGGTATTTGGTTAGATAGTCGAGAAGTAAATTTACTGTGTTAGTCCTTTAGAATTTGATCAAAACTTTTATTTTAAGGTTTGATAATCCGCCTTTAACTGATACAGTTTACAGCGTAGAGAATTAATTTTAAAAGTCTGTTTTTGTCGATATATCTAAGAGATCGCAGGTTTTCGAGGAAAATTCACATTGATTTTACTCTGAAATTTTCTCTCAGGGAGGACCACGAGAATATATTGCAGCACCATATCCTCGTATAATGTTTTGACGTGGATTCAACATATTTCATGTGTTCTTGGATACGCATATTAATTAATCCATTTCTCAATCAGATAACGCATCTAAATGAAAGTCGAGAAACACCGTTTGATAACAAAACTCAAAATTCTCTATAAATTCCACGGTACAATATTAATATTCATATACAATTTTTAAAATTATTGACAATAAATGTAATTGTTAAAAAAAATTATATTTTTTGTTATTTAATAAATTATTTATAATAGCTACTTCTAGTCATAATATGGCTAAATGGTGATAACAGCACACAATTATGTGATAACATTTCCATGGCCTAGCGTACCATCTAATTTAGTCGATTGGCAATTCGATGCATCGAGAAGCAATCTGATTATTAATCCGATGAATCAAATATGTAATGAGATACATCGAAATCTATCGTTTTGCTCATATGATTGATCGTCTAGTGTGTTGAATAATACACGTATTATTGTGGCGCGCACATGCCTATAGTCAAATAAAATTGTTCGAAAATAATTTAATAAGCGTAGTAAATCTGATGGTTATTTCAATTATATTGTAATCCAGAATAGAAAAATTTGTAAATTTTTATTTTATACATTATATAAAACCAATTTACAGTATTCATCGATAATATAATTTCACTAAGTGAAGTCTTGCTAATAGAATACAATTTATTCATTTCGTCTATTCTTTTTTTTAACACCGCATCGACCGGTCCGTTAATGAATTATCGTAAGGCATTTCTGTGGTGGTTTCATTAGGCCGTATGACGTTCACGTTAGAAATTACATCTGCGAGGTTTTGTGTTCAGCTTTATGAAGTCAATTTATTCGATTGTGTACATGTATAATGACATTATACATTGTATAATATTTAATGTTTGGCCAATCATTTTGCTCTGTATAATGTAGAAGATATTATTGATTTTTCGTTTAGAGACGGTCTATTGGTCCAGATTAAAGACGAATTCAACAGTTTCCGAAGAATCATACGTTCGATATCATATCGTCACGTGTATATAAAAATATACAATACATATACAAATAACTGTTCATCGAAATTTCATTATACTATTAATAATTCGTGTTCATATTTCAAATAAATATATACATCCTTACAGGATTCAATCGTTGTTTATATTAGATTTCGAGCAAAACAAGGAATGTAGTGGTTTTATGACGTATCTCACTAATATCACATTTAAGTACAAAAATAATAATTGTTATTCACTACAAACGTTATGTCGATACATACGTTCACATAACATAACATTGTACCTATATGATAATATTGTCCACGGATGTGAAATATGACTAGTGAAATGGCGTACATACGGAAAGGAGAATAGAGGAAAAATATCCTTTTTAAGCTTTTTTTATTAATCTATTCACTACAATATAATCTATCCATTAATTCCACAATATTCATAAAAAAAAATATCTGTTTTAGAACATATGGATAGATGATAGATGGATGACTCTAGAGTATCAATTACATAAATCATGAACTCATTATGATAGCCCAGATCCACTGGCCAATTGGACTGAAAAAAGAGACTGAAAGTGCCAATTTTCTGTTTATCTTTATTACACACGTATTATAGACATTTTGACGTATTATATATTACTAACGTATCGATAAATCTAGTGATGGAATAAGGGGATTCTGAATTCAGATCTGAATTCGTCGTGAAGTTTTTTTTTGTACAATGATTTGACGTACGTTAATTTTTTTTTTATATGGACATAATAAAATGTACATTTTTATTTATCCAAATTTATTGATTTAATTATGGTGGAACTTAGGTGGTTAAAACAAAAAATGTGAGGAAATCAATTTAATGTAGATTTCATGACATTTGCAGAATCCTTACCATATCACTAGATCGAGTAAATCGTTGTAAATATAATCAGTACAAATGTCTACGTTATATACGCGTGAAAGATATAGGGATATAAAATCGTCTCTTCTAATCTTTTTAAATGCAACACCCTGTTTTGACAAATTTAAGAATAACTTTATATTATCTTATCCTATTTAAAAGTTACATGTTATGTTATTTTCCTATTTATTTTCGATGAAATATGTATTTATACACTATAGTTATTAGTAGTAAAATAAATTTTCTCCAGTCTCTATAGGATCATTTACGGTATGAGGAAGAAATAATCATAAACGTTTATTTTGAAAACGTATTATACGTAATTTTTCTTTCTAACTTTTTCCTATGCATTAAAAATCTATTGCAGGGAACATTGAAAAATTACCTCCTTGAAATACCAACTAAATATAACTTTCTACCGGAAAGTGGATATTGGATAAGCATGAAACGTTTGGAATACTCCTTCTACTAGAATTTTTGAGTATAAACATGAAGAAAAACAAATTTAAATTTCAAAAAATGCATATAATTTTAAAATCAACACTTCCTCTATTTTCTCATATCCTAATGGCTAAAATTTCATTCATAGAATATAATCATCTTTGTGTTTGTTGCGACGCGAAAGTACAAAACGATGCGCGCTCGATTATCACTTGAATATCAAAAATCAAACCACAACAAAAAAGTGTATAAAAATAATATTACATTATAGTTTATGATTTAAATAATTTCGTTTTTTTTTTTTTGTTCAATTTTAGTGTTGTAATGTATTGTACTTTATTCTGATAATGCCATTCTGAGAAAAATTGCGAAAAAGTCACTGAGTAATATAGAATTCCGAAAATTATTATATATTACTGTATTTGGGTTGAAATTTACTATGCTTTTTCTTATGGTGGAAAATTGAAAATATTTATTTTGATAATAATACGTAACAGAGATTGCATTGAAATTAATTTATATATTTTTAAATAGGTTCTTCTTTATATTACAAGCTGATTACGTTTTTGAAAATATGAATTTACTACAGAATCCCTGCAGTTGTTCATCTCTAACCCGAGTGAAAAATCATCATGTGGTCATCTATAGTATATAGTTTTTTTTACTTTAAAAGAAATCATTATATTATATATGAGGCGTGAGCAGATCGATTTTCAACTTCCATCTAATTTGTTAATTTTGTTTTTTCGTTCATTATTTTTAAATCTCATAATAACGTAAAATAATTTAAAATAAAATCTCTGGAGATAATTATTAATGTATTAAGATTTTATTTTTTATTTTTATGAGTTAGTGTAATTAGCGTTATCTTAAATAACATCCAAAATTTTCATTTTTTTTTTTTTTAGATATTATACAAAGTATAAAAAGTATAAAAAACTGTTTTTTTTTTTTTTAATATTATACTACTCTACTATATTTTTCAGTAAGTAATTAAATTCATCTTCTTCTCCCCAAACTATTTGGGATTGGCCAAGTAATTAGAATACATTTCTAATTTATTGATTCGTATGTATAATATATTATTTATTTTAAAATCAATAGTGTTTAACAAAAATTATATTTGTGAATGGAAATTCGTAATTTTGATTTGGAGGTGAGTGAGGATTTTATTGGTTTTACAATAATATTTATTATTTATAATATGAGTACAACATATTCGATGAAGTAGACATTTTGAAGTGAAGAGTACTTTTTCATTTTCCCAGTAATTTTTTTTAAGCATAAGGAAAAACAATCTTTTATGATGAGAAATATTTATATACGGAAAATGAACAAATAAAGTTTCTTTGTGGTTTTATATATATTTACTAAAATAATATATTATTTAGTAAAATCATAAAATAAAATAAAAATTTAACTGTTATGTTTACGTATATTATACCGCTCAAAATTGTTGTATAACATTATATAATATAATCGTTTTATATAATATATTATTATTATAATATTATATATCTATTACCAGTATCTTATTCGACGAGAAAAGTAATTCCATTCCCTACTTTCCACCTTTTATATAATTTATTTGTTTTAAAATATGTTTTATTTATAAAATGCAAAATGAATTATATTTTATTTCTAGTTAATTAATATTATACTAATTGTTGAAAACTAGATTTTAAAGATTTACACATTTTATGGAAAATTATACAGTCTTAGTTCAAACATTTTTGAATGATGGTAATATTGAACATACATATTATTATTTTTGTTTGAATAATTTAAATTATTTTTGTTGTATACAAAATTTTAATTTATTATTTACTTAAGTTTGTTCATATAGATGCAATTAATTATTTTTTCTTCAAATTTAGTGTAGGTAAACAAGTTAATATTTACATCCATTCACTGGATGTAAATAATAAACTTCGTATAAAATGTATGCACTACTCAATGCCTAGGGAAAAAATTCATTTTAAATTATAAAAATAAAACATTGAATAATTTAAAAGTATAAATATTTATAGCTTAAAATATTTTGTTTTTGATTAAAACAAATCAGTTGGGCACATAAAATAGTTTATATAATATATATAATGTACCAATAGAATTTATTATTTTTTTTAAATACCTATATATCAATTATCAATAAAATATTACTACTTATGAGATATTTCATTATCAAAATACATTTTAATTTTTTTTATATATAATTAGCAATACTTTATAGTTTTAATATATTTTTTATTATCATTTTAATAATGAAAACGTAAACCAATTTATTATTGCGATAGTATTTTTATTTTTTTTTTTAATTTGATATGTGTATTGTACATTACAGAAGAATAAAATATTTTAACTAGAACACGAATAAAACGTTAAATGTAAAAATTATCTGAGGGCACACATGAAATGAACGTTAAATACACTTTTACAACTTTTTAGCATCTAGAGCAAAAACAAAATTTGTCTAAATTCGTCGGTCAAGACTTTAAAATGTTTAAATAGTTATTTAAACGTAGTAAATACTAAAAGTTATTCCGCATTACCTATTAGTACTTATTTAATATTTGGACGTTAAACACGCATAAATACGCCAAAATACGCTATTGACCAAAAATATGTTCATTGTTGAGAAACCGTAAGTTTTTGTTTCCACTTATTACATGCATTTAGAATTTAACCGCAATATTTAATATATATATATATATATATACAACGTAAAAAATCAATTTCAATAGATTTCTGTAAATATAATTTTGAATTTTCTACATTTCAAGTTAGGTAATCTCATTTATTTATTTTCAATGTGTTCAGTGTAAACTGCAAAACGTATGATAGTGTTATTAGTGTATATGGAGATAGGTACGCCAGTAACGAAATAAAAATATATGCATAAAGGTATATGTATCATTACCAAAAAGAGGGTGAAAATTCAAAATTGTATATTAACGATCGGAAATTGAACACGAGACTTGAATAACAATATATAATATGTATTCCGCAGTAATCTATAGTGGACTGTGACCGGAGGCAAACAGAGAGTATAAAAATATATATTATTTGAAACATTAGCCAGTATATAAGTATACCAACTGTATAAAATCCAAGATTACATTATCAATCCGACGATCGGATTTGTGTGCGTAACACAGCTGATGTCCGTGTATGACTATAAGACACTGCAGTGCGTGAAATACAGTTGATTGTAATTTATTTAAAAAAAAAAAAAAAGCTAAATATTTATATTATAATACGAGTTATTATTGGCAGTTAATACTATAGTCAATACGACAGTACGAAACATTACACAAAGATGAGCTTTACTGATACAGAAATATACTGCGAAGTCGGTTGTTTATTGTTACCTACGTCAGAACTCTGCAAAGGAAATAAGAGAAATAAGATAATAAGATTAATTTCTTTTTAAGCATTCCACGATACTAATAAATCGAATGTATAATACTAGTGGTGGTTTTTAAAACTTATATACCTGCCAGGTATATAACCAGGTATCACCTGGTTTGATGTGTATATTTCGTACGGAAATAGTTTTATTTTGACACGAATAACGAGACCGATCGACTCCTCTTATTTTTTACAATAGTAATTGATATTGATGTCCGACACGAAATCCGACTACTTTCGCGATTCAGAACATAATAATTAAATTAATTGTATAATATCTATTAAAATTTAATATCTTTATGGACTTAAGTGTATTTAAACGTCATATTTAAAAATGATTTTACCAAAAAACCTTACTCATAATAGGTATTAAATTTTACGAAAATTCCCAACTTGCATTAAAACGAAAATTATGAAAATACATTTAATATTGTAAAATGACCTATTTTACTTATTGTGAAATATGTATATATAGATATCTTCTTCTTTTTTTTTTTGTTTTTTTTTTTTTGGTGTATATTACTCATTTATCAAATTTTCTTGTCGAAACCTATTATTTATATTAAACATAAATATCAATGTAATGTTTTTTAAATAATATAAATTGAAAACAGTAAAAAAATAACAATAAATAATGCAAAAAATATTATAATACTAAAACCTATTTGTACGTTTTTGAAATACAGATACAATATTAACGGAACGGGATATGTACGTTGATATATAATCCACTGGATTTGTCATTTCGGGTATGAATAAGGGATTGGAATATTAATTACGGTTAGGAAATTAATCGAATTTCACTTGATGGGTATTAAACGTTATTATTCAAATATGTGTATTTATTATTTTTGAATAGTCACCACTAATGCATTATCTTTCTTATACCTACGGTTTAATGCCGATGAGATTTGTGACGTTCATAAAATTTCAATAAAACATCCAGTAAAAACGACAGGAACAGAACCCGAAGACCGAGTGTTAGTCACTGGTCTACTATATATTGCCATAAGAATTATTAGAGCTAAAATTTTAACATACTAAAAACCGTTAAATATATAAATTTTTAAATAAAACTTAAAGATTTTAACTTTTCCCTACATCTGTTAGACGTCACATACATATCACAGTGTTCCGTTTCATTTGATAACAATCGCATAGATTAATACATCATCGTTATGTACACAAGGATACAAGGATAACACGTCTTACATTTAACATTTTTTTCTATTAAAGAGGTTCGAGTCTGTCATTTTCTAACGAGTATTATATAGGATAAATATAAATAAATTAATAAACAAATAATTATATTTAAATTTATCGCACGTGATCAAATTATTTAAATTCAGAATTTAATGCAGTTAGAGAGATCATTGAAGTTTATAAAGCTAATAATAAATTAATAAATACACTCCTTAAGCTTGTATCTATATCGGTCTAGGTTAAATATGAATTGCAAGGGT
The DNA here is from genome assembly GCA_025469235.1 of Pemphigus obesinymphae. NCBI lineage: Eukaryota > Metazoa > Arthropoda > Insecta > Hemiptera > Aphididae > Pemphigus > Pemphigus obesinymphae. The sequence goes on from JAIPRL010000696.1 coordinate 9,140, forward strand.
GAAAATAATGAAAATAAGACCGTATACTAAATCACTTTTTGAACAGAAAGTTGCTCTCGCTGTGACAAAATTGTGAGACTTTGGCTCGTTTTATTTTAATTCTGTAAAATGCATAAGATTCTTTGACATATTTTTTAGGTTTTAATCGAGGCGTTTTTTGAAATATGAATTTCTGCTTTAGATATACACAAGTGAACAATTTTTAAAATATACAAATTTGGTTTAATCATACCAAAATGGAAAATTTAATATTTCGAAAAACGCCTCGATTAAAACTTAGAAAAGATATGAGAAAATATTACGCTTTTTACAGAGTTAAAATCGGATCAGCCAAAATCGCGCAATTTTGTCACAGCGAAAGGTCTAAGAACGATATTTCGTCACACGTCTTTTATAAGGAGTTTTGGATTTTTAAATTGATGCAGGTCGGTAGTTTTGTTGTGTGAGATATAATTCGTTGTTAGTGTGAGTGTAAACTTGACCCTTACTGTTTTGTTCGAACGGTCCGCACGCGCAACATAAGTCTTCGATATCACGTTGAATAATTTAACACGTGAATAAATACGTAACGGGATTTCCATGATTGTGGTTTTCTAGATAAGTTAAGATAAATAAAATACAATTTTTAAAAATTATCTGATAAAACACGATATAAGACATGAATGACAATGAATTTAGAATTGTTTTTGGGTGAGAATAATACCTATCTATGCCTGACCGTCATTTTTTTCCAAATTTTAAAAAGATTTTTAAATCAAAATAATTTTAATAGATAGTAATACCTTTGAAATCGGTGATTACACTAAAAGGTACGTGGGGAAATCGCATTATTAAAAAAAAAATATTTTGTTGTACCATTTATAATTATCCAAAATAAGATGTTGAAAACTAGAATAATAATTATATATCGTTGTAATAATATTTTTAACTTTAATATTCTCTACGAATTTCTGGCTTTTATATCAAAAATCTATATTAAATTTTTATTTTAGAAATGTTTATTAAAAAGATATATTTTTAAACATTATCTGGTAAAAACAAATAAGACATAAAATGAATTTAGAACTGTTTTCAAATTTCAAATGAAATAAATTTAACACCGTTAATTTATGAAAATGCGAGGAGCATTTTAGGCTTGAAAAATACACTGTTGAATACCCTTAAATAAAGAGTGTGATGTTTATTTAATTTTTTTTTTTTGTAATATCAGGTGGTTATGTTGATTGTTGATGTTTTTTTAAATAAAATTTTTTTAAATAATGATGGTCATGGATAGATATGAATCTGATCTATAAATTTAATGTATAAAAGTAAATATTTACTCTAACACTAAAGTAGTTTTAAAAATTACAAAACTGTAATAATATATTTCTAACATATATTTCCTGTATTATCAGTATAGTTAGATGAAAATAGCAAATGCGAGTATAGGGTCCTCTTAAACCTTTTTATCTAGAAAGTTACATGATTATTAGATATATTTATAAAAAACTAATACCTATACAAGCTCTGTTTCTAATATGAAGTTTACAATATAAAAAAAAAAAACGACTATTTAAATAAAATTATTTAAATGCAAAAAAAAAAGAAAACGTTGTAAATTCGATACATACTTATATATTGTATTGCTTTGTCCAGCGACTAGAAGAAAAAAATGATATAAATAATTTTTACAAATATTAACTATAAGTACGCATGTTTTATTTTGTGACAATTGAACTGTATCAAAAATATTTTTGACGGAACAAATGCTTGTAATCCCTGTTGGAATGTGAAAGCGATTTATTGTCTGTTTAATACAAATAATATTTGAAATTTTGATATTTATATAAGATCAATAATAGCTATTTTAGATGTATAATTTTAATGAGTTTTTTTCTGAATATATTATTTTCATATTTTTTTCATGTACCAATTTGCAAGCATATATATAATATGTATATATATATATTTATATCTTGTTAGTATAGTTAATTGGTTAAAAAAAAAAATTGAATTATTCCATAAATGGATTGTAAAACGATATTGTAATATAATATAACAAAGGATAAAGTAATTATTCATTTTGGTTTTCGCCGGTGCGGGGAAACTATTGATTTTACCATTTATTTTATGACAAATAGACAATACTCTTATTCTATATCGTACCGTCCAATCATAGTCATCTCCATAAATTATATAATATATGTATATTAAATTATAACCAATGATAATATAGAGTCAATAGTAACTGATCATGATTAGTCAATTGCAACGGATGGTTAGGTTAGTATAATATTCATTTCAAATCAACAATTTTTTTATTTTGAAAGCGTTTTCTGGGTCTTTAAAACTTATAAAAACTATTATTACCGATTAATCGAACGATATAACTATAATAATTTTTCAAGACACGAAGGAGTTGTTGAAAAATATATTCATTACCTATTAGCGTTGTTATTATTATTATTATTATAATTTCTGGGTTGAGAACTCTAATTTGTCGAGGTGCGTAATTACGAGTAAAGTATAATAAAATTATACGCGGTATATAATTGTAATGCAAATTACATACAATTGAATTTAATTTGTATTTTGTTTATATTACAATATTGTAAAATACATTTGAAAAAAGCATTTAATGTTTAAGTTACAGCATAATATAAATAGTGGTATGTTTAAATATTTAATTTTTCGTGGAAGACTTTCATTTCAGTTTTGAAATTATTACATTTCGTTGTATGCGGGTATAATAATCTTATTAAAATATTGGGAAAGTTTAATAACATTTTACAACTGGTTAGTAACAACAATTAAGTAAAAAAATTTTCGAGGCGCGAAGAACTATATATTGCAAGTTTTCGACTTAAAGCCGTGTAACTAAATTACAGTTACAAATGAATTTTAAGATATTTATACATTCGTATGTCATAACATTATAATATAAATATTATTTATAGATAGTGTCAACACGGTTTTTTCGTTAGTCAAATTAAAATCTCTGTAATCATGATAATTACGCAACATACATAAACAATAAATAAATAAAGAATATATTTTCGAATAAATATAATAATTGTTTTTCTTTTTGTAGAAAAGAAATTTGGCTTCAACATCTAAGGTTATTAGCCTTGTGTACATAATATGTAGTACTTGTTAAAATAGAATATGATCTAATATAGGCGTACAAGTTAAAAATACTGGTTTATTTTTTACAAATTGTTTACATTATTAAAATATTGATTTTGGAAGATTTTTTATGCTATTGTCTTTATAGAGGGCTTCTTCCAAGTCGTTTGGTATTGATATGATATTTCGTACATTTTGAAATTCTGGCCATTTTAGAATAATATTTTGAGTGATTAAGTCACATAGACATTTATTGCATGTGGGTGTTGGATCTTTACTAGGAATGCGTGGGTTAAGAATGTCCGATTCTTGCTCCCTTTAAAGTGACCTGTTTTTGAAGTGTTAAGGGATGTGCCATGTTTTTGTCTTTTTTTTTAATCCTTTTTAATTTGTTAGACTGTGGGATAGAATCCCAATAATTTTGTTATGCCATAATTATTCTTTTATTGATGGAGGATTTAATGTCATTATATGGTATGTCAGTGATTATAGGACGAGGCATTGTTCTGGTCACAAAATCTGTTGATATATCTGTTATAATACTACCGGATATACCAACATGTGATGGTATCCAAATGAATTCAATTTTTTTTATAATGAGTTTAACTTAGTTTGGATATTTTCGGTTATTTCATTTGCGGGGAAGGGGTTTTGGAATGCCTGGAGGGCGCTGAGCGAGTCACTGTTGGGATTAATATATTATTTGAGCCTATCATATTGGTTAATATAATTGCTTCGTAGATGGAGTAGTTTTCTGCTGAAAAAATACTATTTTCAAAAGGAAGTTTATGCCAAATCATAGTTTATTCTTGAATAATTGCAAAGTCTACTCCATAGAAAGATTTTGATGCGTCAATATAAATATGCTTTGAAATGGATTTCATTAAAGTGGGAAATGATACATTTTGGATTTGTCTCATATTTATTGTATTTTGTTAGTTCGGTATTGAGTTTCATTTCCTAAAGCCAATGTGTGAATTTTTGGAATGTAGTTTTATTTTTTATAGATGTATACATTTTAAGTTTGTCGCACAAATAGATAAAAGTATCTTGTAGATGTGGTACTATTGGTTTATTCGCTACATTTGTTATATTTATGTTGTTATTATTGAAAAGATGTTTGTGTTCTGTATGATTGGGAGTGCTGTTTCTTTTAATACAATAGTTTAATATGTCCTTTTCTCTAAGGAGATTAAGAGGTAATTATCCACAGTTGCTAAGGGTGCTGTCGATGAGGATTGTTCTAAATGCTACAATTGATATACGAATCCCCTCGTTATGAATGTCTAATATTTTTTTAGAAGTTTTCTGTAGCCATGCTATAAATAGGTGAGCTATATTTTATTTGTCATAATATATATAATAATTATTATTACCTAAATATTTTAGAATATTAATTAAAATTATATCTATACAGAGTTTTTATAACTACAATTTTAGTAAAATTTAAAGTAAATTAAGTAATTGTTGAAAACATTTGGTTAAATATAATTGATAAATAGTTTTTACCCGAAATTTATCAGAGGTATTGTTTTCAAGGAGTTTTATTGGAATAATTGTTATAAATATTTAATCATTGATCAATAAAATAATCAAAAATTAAAAATATTCATTAATTCGTAATGTAAACCATAAAACACGATAGGAAATGATTTTATGTTTATAGAGTCACGTGAAATATTAATAAATGATCAATTTATAATTAATAAAGTATGAAGTACAAAAGTATACTTTACATCCGATTTTTAAGGTGTTTTCTTAAGCCCATTATTTCTATAAGGTATAATAATTAAACGATACCAATTGGATATTAACAATTCTTGTTAATGTTTAAGTTAGGTATGTTTTTCTTTTAAAATATAAGTTTTTCAAAATTTTGTTGGATATATTAGCTTCTGGAATAAATCGATTAAACAAAACTAATCGTTCAACTAGCACTAAAGACGTGAACAGTATTCTGTTTTTAATCAGTTATATATAGCCATTTAAAAACGTTAATGAGTTGTTTATACCGTTAACGAACTGTATAAATTCGATGTCAGCTATTTAATCGTCTTGGTTTTGTCACATTATTTGTACTAATAAATAATATATTTAATTCAATGGTTCCTCCTAACAAATCTCACAGGCCGTTATGAATCATGGATATATAAATTAAGTGTGTTTCTCCTTATAGTTGAATAATAAATGCAATAACGACTAGGATTTATATTTACATTAATAATATCATTATTATTATTATTATTCAGTTCATTTTGGGACTTTGTTCCGTACGGTTATACTTTTAACTTTATGTGTTATCTGTCTGTTTTCACGTTTCATACAATATATTATAATGGTTACAGAGTGCGTAAAGTGTTACGAAATCTTTGCTTATAACAAAGATACTCTAGAATGTTTTGTTTAAAAAAAGTTTCTTTTCTATTACGTTAGAGTTATAGAAACACTAACTTTAAAAAACATTTCGAAAAATTCAAACACCATATCTATGCTCAGTTCCAAAATCGACTAACAAAATCTCTAATAAATTCGAGGAAAAGTTAGAAGAACTTATCAAGTCAGTCACTTTTAAAGCTTACAATTCGATGAATTTAACGAAAAATTGGAAGCGGTTTTATTAGAAATGAAGCACTTGAGTACAGAAAATACAGTTTCGAACGAAATACTTAAAATAATACAAAAATTAGATAGATCTGAACAAACTAACATCGATACTGGTATTCAGATTACTGGCGTATTAAAAACAGAAAATGATAATAATTGTATTGCTATAATAAAAAAAAAATTGACAAAAACTAAGTATACTAATATATATATATATATATGTCTCAGAAGGTCTAGATTAAATTTAATTAATAGGACACCACCAATAATAATGCAAAATTTAAAACTTCTGAAATGAGAATAAATCTAATAAATGCTAAAAAATAAAAAAATTTAAACACAAATATGCTATTGAGCAGTTGGAAAGCAGAGAATAAAATGTACATACATAAAGTGTAACTAAAAACAAACGAATCCTTTATTCGAAAGCAAGGGCTACTGCTAAAGAAAACGATTACAAATTAATATGGATTTCAAATGCAGATATCCTGATAAGAAAATACGAAAAATCGAAAATCACTAGGATAAGATCCATCAACGATTTTGCAAAAATGTAACCTCACAATCCAGTAAGGCTGTAATATTTATATTTTATTTTATTATATACGAAACTTACACGTATGTAACCATACGGTATGTAAATATAAATTCCGTAAATTATTTAAAAATTATCAATAAAACGCTATAACATTCACATTAATTTTTGCTGTTTATTAATTATTGTATTTTAAATTAATTATAATATTATGTATGTTCAAATTATTTTTGATTATTTAAGATTTATTTGTATTTAGATTTTGACTACCAAAATAATACAACTTACCTGTTATATTGCATTTAGTAATTTATACATTTCTAATAATCATTATGATATTTTATTTCACCAAATTGTATTTATCTCGTTAGTGAGACACTTTATCTAATACATCATTAGATTTAATAATGTTATTACAATAATTGTATTCGAATATTGAATAATTTTTCCTTCATAATATATATTTATCAATATGAATACTACGATATGTTGTAAAAATTTAATCTTACAAAACCCAAATGAAATAAAAACAAATATATGTAATAACAAAAACTTAAAATTAATTATCCACTCGGATGATGAGTGCAATTTAATAGCAATTAATATTTATAGCATTCACAAACTGTTTGATGAGTTATGTATACTATTAGGTAATGCATCGACAAAGTTATATATAGTTATATCAGTTAAATCATGAGTTACATTATGTCTGGGTAGGGGTAACATAAATATCAAATATCAATTACCAAATTATTCCTAATGTTATACTAGTTCAAATAGAAACAAAAACCATGTTGTTATGGCTTTCATTAATAACCCTTTAACTAAAATATCCATTTTATAACTGCAAATATAATCACAATTGCTCTGAAATTCAAGTAAAAAATGGAATACTAGTTTTTTAATTCACACAATCCACAGATCTCCTAATAATGACGCAGAAGCCTTCTTGAATGAATTAAAGAACATCATCCAGGTTACTAATGCTAAATATAAAATATTAATTGGTGATTAAATTTAGATACACAAACATACTTCAGTAAACACAAATAAATATCTCGATGGTTGAATTTAGATACTTTAAAATGATTGATACTATCTCTAGACACGCTTCTAATTCTTGCCTCGATCTTATATTTATGAAAAGGAAAACAACTCATTTTTCAATATAAAGCCGATAATCAGTCCACATACAATATTTCTGATCATTATCCAACATTTTTTAGTATTGGGAATTTAATATAAATAATACGAATAATAAACCTAATCCTCTAACAGCAACTAAAATAGACTATTCTCTTTTATAAAATTTATTAACAAAACATTTCTGGAGTTTCACCTCAGAGAAGACTGATGTCAATAAAACTACAAATTATTTTATAAATACATTGACCGACTTGACAATATCAGCATCTTATAATATTTAAATTTCCTCAAAATTAAAGAAAATAAATTCATGGACTACTTCGGAAATAATAAAAGCAATAAGGCGTATAGGTATCATTTCAGGTAAAAATATACAACATTAATAATAATCTAAAAAAGTATTATACTAATTTCAGAAATAAAGTCACTTAATTAATTAAAACTGACGAGATAAATCAAAATATCAAAATTAGAAAAGACAAAAAATAATCCAAAAATGAGTTGGAATTGAACTAATAGTTATATCGGTAAAGGTAAGAACCAAAATGTTATGAAAAATATGATTTAACATGATTGTATAAAACTAAATGATAGTGATAACGGGAAAATTATTTCTAATGAGTTCAATGACTTCTTCATAAATGAAACATTTACTAACTAAACTAAGGAATCAACAAAATGTAATTAATGATAATGCCGATATACTCCATAATAACAACTCAAATGGACCTACCTTTGATAATCTTATTTTTACCAACGAACAAGAATGCACAATATTACTTACTTTTTATTTTTAATAGAAATTATTGTCACTATTACAATCTTATTTTCTTTACACATATTCGGATAGATAATTTTTTTTATAACAATTTTTTAAAAAGAAGATTTTTTTAAATTACATAATTGACAAACTTAGAATACGTCTAAATTTAAATAAATGTTTACATCAATGTTGTCAATAATGAGTAATTCAAAGTTTTTTTGAATTAAAATTAATAAAAATATAATATTAAATTCTATACCTATACAAAGGTGCATGTCGCGAGATGAGTTCTTATCGTTCGTCACTTGAATCAGTGTTTATTTACAAAAACTATTTTAGATTTAGAGCATAGTGATTTTACAATGTTTATTTAAAATTTTATTACTTTTCTGTTTAACAAATTTTTGACCATAAGACTTATTCCTATCGTTACATGCTTATCCATTTTCCGGTAAAATTGCATCTAATTGGTACATTAGAAAGGTCATTTTTCTCAATAGTTATTTTTAAGCAAAAATTATCAAAAAATGATGTTAAAATAATTTGAAATTAGGAAAATATTTTTGAAAAATGTATTCAATCAACATAGTAGTAAAATACAAGCACATTAAAAATTGAAAGTCTTTAAACCCATTTTTTCCCTAGAATATTGAACATTTTGTACCAATACATGTTGTCGAAAATTGAAATAGATATTTAAAAAAATTGTGCTCATCGATTTTCGAGATTTTTTAATTGATAACAGTATGACGTACTTTAAAAAAAAATTTGGGGAGGGGGTATAACGGCCTTTAAGACCAGCCCTCCAAGCATATATTCCTCTATCTGTCCCTGTCCTCTGCTATTTCGTTCCATTGTGCATTAGGTTCCACAATTCCTACATATCTGGTGACACAGTCTTCCCATCTCAGAAGGGGTCTTCCTAGAGATCGTTTTCCTGTCGGGTTGTCTTCGATTACGGTCTTTATTATTGATTCCTGTTTTCTCCATGCAGAAATTTTTAGTCTTCTAAATGAGATTTCTTGTGTAATGCTAGGGTGTTGAAAAAGTCCTGGAGTTCCTGATTATGTCTTTTCCTTCACTCACCGGTTCGACTATCCTTGTAAGGTCTGAAAATCCTTCTTAGAATTTTCTTTTAAAAAATACCCAACCTTATTTCTTCTGTTTTCCTGGGAAGCCATGTTTCCGATCCATATAATACCACTGGGCGTATTAACGTCATATATATCTGAAATTTTAAATTTCTTGATATAACTTTTGAATTCAATAATTTTGTCAAATCATAGTAGCATTTATTACCTTTTTATAGTTTTGTATCAATCTCTACTTTTATGTCATTGTTATTGGTTAGTATTGATTCTAAGTAATTAAAAAAAGACACTCTCTTAAAACCACCAACCTAGTAGGCCGACGTACTTTTAACATAAAATGATAAATGATGACGATGAAAATACTAATAAACTAATCTTAACTTGAATAAAAGTGTGATAAAACTCTTTAGCCGTGTTCACACTTTACAGTAAATGGCAACAAATGTTAGTGAAAGAAAATATACTCGAATTTGTTGTATATTTGTACCTAACATATTACATTTTTGTCTACACTATTCAACGATTTCAAACGTAAGATATTCGGTTTTGTTCGGTCATACCTGAATATATTTTATTCTTTTATATTTATATTATTTAATCTAAAGGGCTAGCCTTAAGTATCATACCGAGAAGCTTAGTACAAAGATGTTGGGAATAAATTTAATTTGAATATTATTAATATTCTCTTTTTAAGCTTACAAGCCTCAGTGCTACAACTATGTCAAGCGAAGAAGACGATTTATTATTTGCTAGTGCAAATTTTATAACTTTACATTCACTATAATATTATATATATATAGTATGGTTTTGAGAATCGTGAATAAGTTTCAAACAATTGTCATCAGTCATTGATTGATTAGCATTTTCTAACTGTTCTATTGTTAAAACAATAAAAAAAAATTGAAAGTCCATTTTTTCGTCGAAATGTCAAAAAATGATTCATTATAAAAAAATAATTAACCAAATTTGTGACTTTTTAAAATTGTTTTAAATTCACATAAACATATTATCATATTATAATGGAAAAATTAATTTAATTCTGACAGTATTGTTAATGATACTGTCTAAAATCTAAATAAATACCTAATATATATTTAAATCTTCAAAGCAAAATTATTATTATCAACTAAAAATATGATAAATTTAAATTATATTGGATAAAAATAATTTTTAATTATAACGTATAGCTTTGTTTTTATATAAAAAGTAATTGAAAATGTCAACATAATTATATTTATACTATATTTTTATGTTCATAATAGTAGGGAAGTAAAAAGGATTGTTCAGTTATATTCTATTTTTAAAAATATTTCATGTAAAATGAAATCATTTGTCTACATAACTATTTATTGTTGTATAATAATATAATATACTTGTTAAAAATAACAATACAATTAGTTTAAAGTTTCAAATATATAAAAGTATAATTTATTAAAAAATAATATGCAACTTGTAAAAAATTATTAAATGAAAATAAGTATGGTATAAATACTATAATTCCATAAACAGATAATTCGGATAAAAGTATAATAATGAATAAAGTAAAGTTTTATCATTTTTTTTAAGTATAATACAAAAATATTAATAATATTAGTTTTCGTCTATAAAGTATATATATTTTACAAATTGAATATTGCTAAATATTTTAATTCATTCATAAATACACCAATAATTTAACAAAACATTCTTAAAATATATTTTAATTTATTACTTTATACAGACTATTTGTCTACAATGAATGAAAAAAATTATTTTAAAATATCATTGAAATATAATTAAACTTATTGAAAAATTTTACAAAATTACAAAATATTTGTAGGTAATAAAGTGTTGTTAAAAATTATAATTCGTGTATTTTACCCTAATATCTACAGTAATACGTAGTATATGATTGTTTCAAGATAAAATGTAAATTTCTTACTTCAATTTTGAAACGCATCGTACGAGACATGTTTACTAAATATAATATATTGATAGCAAATGAATTGTGAAATTTCATTACGTATTCACGTTCTGAATAGCACTTTGTTTCTCATATTGTCAATGATTGGCAAAATATACCACGTACCTATACCAGATACCATATAATAATTAATTGTCTACATTTCTATTGAAAATTACTTAATTTAAAGTACATTTACTATAAATTTAATCTATACAGGCCGTATTTGAATTTTTCTTGAATTTTCTTTAATTTTAAATATTTTTTTGTATTTATCTTTGGAATGTGTAAGAACACTTTTTATTTTTTATATGATGGTGAAATCTTTTCAAAAATCTGTTCACTCTTAAAATTTCAAATAATTACCTACTATAAATCTGTATCTAATACTTATATATTATAATTTATAAGTGAGTTTTTTTTAAATGTACATAGAAATTACTATTTTCTTAGTTATTCTTATTTGAACACCAAAGATAATTTAGTATCCTTAAATTTTTAATTGGTACATACTTAATATTAATTTAAAGTTTGATAATAGATATATGTGCATAAATTATACGTTAAACACTAATCAGTTATATTTAGTCAAGTACTTACAGGTATACTTGAAGAATTTTCATAAATCAAAAAATATTATACTAATAAATTTAATGAAAATACTATTATTTATATATACTTGTATTATAATTATTTATTTATTTATATATAAATTAAAATACTGTAGAAACGGCTAGCTCTAATTTTGATTTATGATTATTCAGAATATTATAGCGACAATGTGAGGTTCTCACTAAAAACAAAAGTTTGTATTATCAGTGATCAGTAGCAGTACCCATTACGTGATATAAACATCGAGATGTTAGAAAATACAGATTTTAAATGCATTCAAATGTTCCAATAAAGTTTAGATAAACCTCATAAGTATCGTGGTTAATAACATAACATACTTTAGGTGTGTTCAGATGATCCGATAGTTTTAATATTTTAATTTATTTCTGCTAAATATTTATAAATATTCATTTTTATGGTTAACAAATTCACTTGTATTTTTGTCATTTTAAAAATAAATTTTTACTCAACCAAATTTTGCACAATATACCTACATCTAATTATATTATTCAAATAAAATTAATTTTCATGTATGTACTACAGGCACACACTAGGAAGTTTTTAATCATTATTAGTTCCTACCACTTATACGTTTCTCGCTTCACTCAAGGCACAAATAATAAATGACTAACAATAAAATTATCGAGCATAATAATTTGTGATGTTTTATGTATGTAGAATTTCGCATATTATTTTATTTAATTACGTTTATTTTAATTGTATAACTTTTGTTCATATTTATCATGTTATATCAACTTACTTATATTATAAATATAACTTAATACAAAAAATGCATTAATGTAAATATTTATTACATGGAAATATAATTATTCTATTCACCGTATTAAAAATCGTAATAAAAAAAAATTTTAAATATGTGTAGGGTAGGAATTTATATGAAATATTTTTTTATAAAATTGATTTTGGTTATTTTATTATGTTTAGAGGTATATAAATAGCATACAATAGTCTTGTTGGGTTTTCACTTATACAATATTATATTTTTTACAATAGAGATTTGAAAAGCCTAAAATTCTAAATTTTGTTAATTTTATTTTGATATTTTTAAATGTAACCATTAATCATATTATTATTTGCAAGATTTTTATGTTACCATTAATAATATTGTACCCTACGCACGGATATACCTATCTTGCCTACATATATCGCCGTTTTCTTAGTATTATCGAAAATATCTTGAAACTATCAAATGGTAATTTTTTCTTATGGGTGGGCACTTACTCAAAATTTAAAAATACTTAACCGAAATCCATACATAATGGTTTTTTAAAAGCGTTGATTTATTATTGCTTTATAAATTAACAATTTATTTTAAATAATAATGATTTGCGACGACCGCGACACGGGAAAAGCGGGATGGGAGCACGCTCTTGTTTTAAACTTAAATGTATGTATAATGTATATATTATACAATAGGTTATACGTTACGAAGAATGTTTACAATCACACTATTGTCAACATTAACCAGTCATGTGTTATGTTAGTTTAATTAAATAACTCTACATATATATATATATTTGTATGTAATATTTACATTCAATTTAAAATTCAAATTTAATTAGAATAATTAAAATAATTAATTAAATAAATTATACTGTTGGCGTTTTAAATAATGATATTTAAGGTTATATTAACATTAATATCGTTTTAATCATGTGTCATTGTATCATGTATCATCAAAAATGTATCATTATACTTAACGAAATAGTTTATATTTTTATAGCATATTAACCAAATCAAATAAGACTACAAAATTTCAAAATACGATTTAACTCATTTACATATTTTTTATTAAATCAATTCAATTTAATAACAAATTACAAATTAGATAAATTATACTGAGCGATAAAATTAAATTGTTTAGATTTGAAATAACATATACCTACTCTCATTTTATATAATATTATCATTATTTTTCATTATTTTTTTTAAATTCCTATGTAGTCTTAAACTAAATTATTGATACAATTTGTTAAATAATTTTTAGAAATATTATTTTTAACTAACAGAAATAATTGCTATGTTCAAAAAACAATATAGAAGATTTTAAAAGTAACACGTTAAAAATATAATATTGTTCTATTTTGTGTTTACAACGAGCTAAATAAATAAATTTAGTGTATTTAGGGAGATTTTATTATTTTTCTAAAAGTTTTTAATTTAAATACTTTTTATTCTCATTATAAATTCAAAGAGCTTTCCTTGCTTAATATTACAACACAATAGTTTCAAATAAAAGAGAAAAAACAAGAACAATAAAATTACAAGGTACACAAAATAAAATAGGGGGATGATACTTTTAACTAAATATATCATAGTTTTACAATCCAATTTAATTAATTAAATTACAATTTTCAACAATACGTATACATATATTGTATTGAAAAAAATTCGAATCATACGAGTATTTAAAAGTTTATTCTAGATGTTACTATTTCTAACTTTTTGATATTCCAGTAGTTTTCTTAAACTACCCATTAACATCAAGACATTTTTAGGAATGAACACATTTTTTAAAAATAACAAACCTAACCTTAAATAACCGCTGTTACTATATATATATCTTATATATACTATATTAGTATATATATTAGTATATATACTGTATATACTTCTATATACTTATTAGTTATTACTAAAATAACATATATAATATAGTGACGTCATAAAATTAAAAGTAAAAATGTTATATTTACAGAAAAAAAAATGTATTATTTTATATTTTTATTATTTGTATTAGTAGCTAATAAATCAAATATCGATTTGAAATTTCTACTAATTTATTAAAGTAAAATTTAATAGTATATAAGCTGATTATATACAATAGTTTATTGAAAGTGTTTTATTACTGGCTACAAGTAATCTAGATTAAAAAATCATGATTATGATGAGTTAAAAACAAAAACGTTCATAGAACCCACATCGAATATTTTATACATTTTTAAAATTTCATAATTTCTGGATAAAATAATAATTATAATAGTAATAATAATAATAGCAATAAAGTTGTAATTGTATAGGCAATAGAAACAATGATTATTTTTTTTCACACATTGATGGTATATAAAAAATATAAGACACATAATACAGTATAATATCAATGTTTTCCACAATTTCATACTTCGAATTTACATAATAATAAATAATTCAAAAATCGAATAAATTGGTAATGTATTATGTCTTGTGTGATAAAGTTTAAATAATTTTATATTATAACCAATATTGTAGTACACGTTGTTTCAATGATCAGTTTGAAATTTGAATTTAATCATAAAAATGTCAACCTTATTGTCCAAATAAATAATTTTATAAAAGTAAATACATTTTTTATTACTAAATGGTACTATTATTATTATAAACACTTTATATGTGTACGTTGAAGTTGTTTTTTGTTTTAACGTATTTAAATTAAAAAATACGGTGCATGTGAATTTATATTATGTATCCTATAGTATTTTTTATTTAAAGATTTTATTATACATTTTATAGATTAGTATAAATTGGGATTTGAAATAGATATCGAATTTGCAACTTATCGTTAAAGTTCATGACGTTCTCAATAACACTTTATACAAGGTTTTAGGTCAGACCATTGGCGTACATATAATTAATGTAATGCATTTGTATTTTAGCTGTATTGTTTCTAGGTAAATTAGTATAATTAATTTCAAAGTAATATGTTTAATTGTAAAATTGTGAAAAATTACATATTATTAATATTACATGTTAATGTATATGTGAAATTTGGGAAATAATAGTACTCGGATATTAGAAGCTATAATGAAGTTATAATATAGTTATAGATGTTCAATTTGTTTACTGAAGAAATTGGAAAAAGTGGAATGCATTATATTAGGAATAACCGAAATTTGATATTTTAACGGCTTGAAAAGTTGAACTAGTTCCATTCGTCGTTCTTAACAAAGGGAAATTTTTCGTTTCTCAATAAGTACCTGTCTAGTTTAACATAAGCTATAAAGTATGAAGTAACAAAATACAAATTATTTATAATAAAAATCAGGCATATTTTTAATAGATAATAGGTTTAATCTACCTTCTAGGACTCGAATGGTATATATCTAAGGTACATGTTTAACGACACCTATTCGCCCACTGAAAAACTTAGTTAAACTAATATGTAAACCACGCAATAGTCAGTGAATTGTATATTATTGATTCTAATATAACTTTTAAATGGTCCTGTATAATATGATAAGATGAAAATATTTATTATAAGTATTTTCGGAAGTTTAAATATATATTGATACAGGAATGTATTTGGATAAAATACAAACATATATATATATATATATATATTTTGTGGTTTGTTGTATTTGTTGTCATAAATGTCTGAATTAAAACATAAATAAAACCCTGTCAAAAATTCTAAATATAGTTTAAAGAATTTAGAAAAAATTCTTTAAACTATATTTAAGAAAAAATAAACACAAAAATAGTTCGCGTTCCTCTTAAAAATTAATAAGCTTCCAAAATGTATTATAAAAGGAATTTTGTACGTTCCACAAAATTAATCAAAATCAATTAAACGAAATTTTTTTTTTGAATGCATTGCTTTCAAGTACTGGTTACTAAATAATTATATTATATGGAGATATGAATATATTCACATGTAATATCATATTTACCCATAGGTTCTAGGCATAACTATTGTGATATTTTTATAACTATATTATGTTTATAATAGTCATAGCAATAGAAAAATATTTATCGAGAAGAATCACATATTTATACAAAAATTTTTTACCATATATTATAAAAAAATTATAAAAATAAACTTGAATTTTGTCAAAATTTTGTTAATTATTTATCATATATTACTTTCTTTGCCAATCACTACTATAAATACCTATTTTGTTCTGTAAAATTTACGTAAATATACGTATAAAAACATTTTTATTAAATGATTAACTTTGAATTTTTCTATAAAATTAATTTATAAAAAAAATCCGGTCAGTAGGTGGTGGAAGCACTTTGAGTACCAAAGCTTATTGGGTGGAATATTGGTGGTGAATATATTTTCAATATAAAAGAAATGATTTATAATTTCTTTCGATAAAACAATTCTGAGTTAAGCGTCGATGTATATAATACGAGTATATTACTCTTAGCATTTATATGGCTAATAAATAATGCCACATCAATATACATATTGGCGTAAAAAACATTTGGTGTAAATTTTAAGTTTCTGGAATTATAATTTAAATTCTTTGGTTTTTTAAATAGTTATAATTAATATTATATATCGTATAATATATAGTTTACAACTATAACTAGTTTATATGTTATTTTATTATTTATAATAAATGTTTATAATATTTCTCTTTTAAAAGTTACCTTGTGTTTCTTGGCGATTTGAAAACGACTAAAAAAATCAAAAAATGGCCGCTATAAAGTACTAAAGTACCAAATATAACGAAAAACTTATCAAAAACTTATACCTGACAACTCTTACTTTACCCCTTTTTAATTTGCTATGCTTAGAATCTAAAATGTACATCGAATATGTTATTTCGATTGTTTGCTCGATGTAATAAGGATAAAGGTTCAATAATTCTCTCGGGACATGGTAATCATCATCTGAAAATTGAATACATTGATTTTTGGGGGTTTCATTTTTAAAAAAAAACAATATATATATAGGTATATATATAGGTACCCATAGGATATTTTATTTTGTTTACTATTTACTAATGGAATTTTGTACTAGTGTTATGATTGTTTTTGTATTAAAACTATGATCATATACATAATTTAGGAATACATTATTGATTTTAATTATATCCATAATGTATTTTGTTCAATGATATATAATATTATACATACAAGCTGCGCATATCATTACAATATTATTTTAGGGAGTCCTTATATTTGGAGAGTTGATACCTATTAATATTCAATATTGAAATTTCAATATGTGTGCGCATAATATATGTATAGAATTTAATTGTAATAAGTTGTGCGAATTATGTACTTTTTCAGGAGTACTACAATAAGGATATGAATAATGTATCACGAACTCCATAGACATAATGAATTAAGAATAATATTATAATTTAATAAAATATTAAAACTCTGAAAAATGATACTATAATATTATCGTGATCTTAATTTGAAAACTACGATTATCAAATATATAATAAAATTAATGGACTAATATTTATTTGTTTAGATTTTATAAATAATACTAAAGTGAATATATATCGTTAGGGGAGAAGTATAGCCGATAACAACCAAAAACAAAATAAGTATAAATAACATTTTATTCTTACTATATTATGTTTTAAAAAGTGTATTGGATATATTTTAATTCAGACGTCCAATATATTCCGGTATACCTAATATTATGTAATACGATGTAAATTAATCAAATTGAAAAAATAAACGGATAATAACGGAATAAGAGATGTAGACAACAAATGTTTGGATACTCGATTTATATTCATTCCAGAATAGTAATATATCGGAACTTAATATTATGTTTTATAATAGTGTTTTACATTATTTTATCAATTTAATTAAAAAAAAAAAAAACTCACAAATCTTTTTGAATTTATTAGAAATTCCATTTCTAAAGAAAATGTATATCGAACGTACAAAAATCGACGGTAAAAACATTAAAAATATCCAAGCTTCATTCAAAAACGTGATTACAAAATATAAGAATAAACTCAATAATTGTAGAAGGTATAATATAATATATTACACGCTGTGTAAAAAATATGGATTTTATTAGTAATTGGTGGGGGTGCTGGAGACATCGATCTAAAATAAATATTATTAATTTATCTAAAAGAAAAATAATCGCTATATAGGAAAATATTTCAATTACAATAGTATATAATATAATACGAATTATTGTAAAAAAAATAAATCGTTAGTATTTTATTGGATGTTAGATATGAAAAATTCGGCGCAATAATATTTAAGTACAGAATAAACGTTCATTAAAAAAATCTCACAAAATATCTATGGAATTATTGAAATTTTCTACTAGATATTATCCTATAATGTTTATCGGTAAACCGCTTACACGTTCATAACTCAATCCTTGTATGAGACTGTTTTACGCACAAGTTGATATGGGAATCAGTAGCGTACATTACCTAAAATTTCGATAAATTAGCTTAATAATTTAATAAATTAAATTATTATTTATTTACGTTTATTTTAGTAATTTAATTGTCGTGCTCATGAATATTATTATTTCACATAATGATCATGCATCGCACCGCTGTATTTTTGGTTGCTGCTCGGCGGCCGCTGCGTGGTATTCCATCACTGCCACTGTCGCGAGGCTACCGCAGCGCTGTCCGTTGCGCACACATGGAAAATGCTTGCATGATGCGCCGTTTACACAAGCGCAGTTTTTTTTTATTCCCTATCCGGCGAAATATACACCGTGTAAATTAAATGGCATTTCTCAAAAATCTATGTCGTAACGACGTTTGTCGTTTGGTGCAGTTATTATCTACTCATTTTCATATGTTATCGGGATATCACTCATCTAGGTTATATAGGCATAAGGTAAATTGAATTATGTTTTATATGAATGTAGGTATGTTCTTGATAAAATGAATGATATCACGTTCGTTATTACAGTACCTACCTATTATATCGACATTTTAGAGAAAATAACATAATATAATATTGTTAATAAATTTGTTATTAATCCGTAGTATTTTTTGGTTGTGACCACCAGATATTAAGCCCACGAGCTGCTACTGATGGGAATGTTTAGCGACGCTTTAATTATACCGTTTCATGGTCATGTCATTCTTGGGCTAGGTCGGGGGTTAAAACATGATTACGCGCATCAAATTCAAATTTGAATAAAGTATTATAATGAATCGATAAATTATTCAATATAAAACTAAAACAATAATAACTGATTAGCTATAAAAATTCATATATAACAATATACATGAAAATAAAAATGAAATAAAAATCTTTTTTTTGAACACTATCAACACGTATTATTTTCATAATATTGTTATAATTTAAAAATAACGAGGGATAATTAGTAGTAGTGGGTGGGTGTTTTTAAATTGAATGTTGAATTAAAGGGTTTGAGAAAGTTAAAGTATTATAGATGTTAATATTGAAATGTTAAGATATTGAATAGGTAGTATAATATTTGGATAGGTACTATAATATGAGTATTACATTTTTATGAAATAATATGATTTTAGAATAGATATTACGTTTCGATGAATATTTATAATTTTAAGACGTGCACGCATATCATTACAATATATATTTATTTTTACAAGAGTAGTTGTATAAGAGATATAAAATTTTTAAATTTGTTAACTTTTTAATTTCACTCATATTATATAATAATAGATTAACATGTAACATCCGAGAGGTTTTCTACGAAGACGGTACGTACATATGTTACATATGTTATGAAATAAACAATGAATAGTTCTTGCGTAATCTAATATTATGTTTATTAACTTTAACTTTAATACCTACAAACTTGAAGAGTAACATATGTATCTTAATTTTTACCGTTTTATTTCGTTACGCATCTGTATCGATACGTTTTGTATCTGAAAAATATCCTGTTATCCAATTTTGCTATATTACATGACGTCACGAAATCCAACTGTGATAATCTAGAATAGTAATATATCTTAAACAGTATAATAATTATTGATATAACAATAGAACTCGTCTGATAAGAAAATTTACATATATTTTGGGAGAATCGGAGGTCCTCTATCTACCCTAGTTAATTTATAGGTTGTCTTTACATTCATGATTGTATAATATTGCCAAAGTTGTTTAACAATTAATGTGCACTATATACCACATTTATATTATAGTTTGTAGTTACCGATTAGGTATGCTATCAATACGAAGTCTATAATATTCACCGTTTTGAATGACACGCGCACAGATTTTATGGGGTTTTATGTAGGAAATATTACGATAATTTTTAGGTAATTGAAAATTTAAACATTAAAAAATGATTGGTTATAAAGTAATTTATAAGCGATGCCTTGGCCTTGGTACCAATTGTAATATATATAATCACAATATTTGTTATAAATAAAAAAAATTCATATTCGTTAAAAAAATGACTGCTAATTAATCAATTAAAAAACACAAAGAAGTGTGAAAAATGTATACTTGATAAAATTACTATATTATGCGAGAGTATAGAAAGGTTATTATGAAAAAGTTGTACCTATGAGGATTTTTCTAATAAGAATGTTAGGTATTATATAGTAATTAAGTAATAAGTAATTGTAAATTTAAAGTAACAATCGATATTAATTAAACAAGTAAAATATTTTCCAAAATTTGAAATTAGTTTGTTTGATAATTGTTTCATAATTGAATATTGAAAAAAGTTATATGAACATTTAAACCTTAAAAACGCACTACTACTCAATTCCAAGTACACAAGAATGAATATTTTCGTACTTGGGCGGTAAATTGTTTAAAAAAAATACGTTTAGATAAAATAAACAAAATGCATATCAAAGTTTTTTTTTTGAGTAATGATTCCTATTTTAATATTTTTTGATGACCACACCTCAGTGTTCATGATAGGGATCTTAAAATTGTCAATATATTCGTATTATTGTTGAAGGCATAAAAAAGAATATTTTTACATTTTTTAAATCACTGTTATTTTTATCATAAATAAAAAAACAAACCACGAAATGTGTACCTTACCTGAACTCACACAATACTATCTACCAGCTATAACTGGGCTATTCAAGAACGGCCAGGAATAAAGGGTCGTAAAAGATCGCCGCGTATTTTTTAAAAAAAACATGACCAAAAATTTCCATTTTGTTGTACCAGAGAATTGCCAGACTTACTGTTTAACGAGAAAAAACATGACGATCCTTATTTTGCGCAGAGCAATATAGTTCCGCATCATTTATTTCGGCCGGGATTTAGTCCCGTTGGAGTTACAACGTAAATACTTACCTAGATCACTTTAATGGGCATATTAAAATATAGGTAGGTAATGGATGTTCAACCTTTTAAAATGTAAAAGTCTTAGGTTTTAATCATAAATTGAGCGTCCATTATTAATATTGTCATCATAGTAATTTTAATTTGTTTATGATTATATCGAAAACTATAACGAACCTTTTGACATTTTTGATAAAGTTGATTAACATTAATATTAAATTAATATTATTAATTACAATACAATTAAATTAGTATTAATAAAAACCGTTTAGTTTTTCAATTATAGTTGTAATAAAGTTGATAATACACTATTATTATTAAAGTGTATTAGAATCATTTTTTCTTCAGAAGCTTTAAAAGTGTTATACGTATAATTTAATATATTTTTTAATGCCTACTTAAATAATAAATTTCCAATTATCAAATTTTATTTAATATAAATTTATTTTTATATGCATATATTTATTTTTATTAATGGACTATTTTCTAATGGTAGTTACTATATTAATAATTATTGAAATGATTGAAGTATAAAGGTTTTAGTATTACACATTGTGATATTACAACGAAAGCAAATATTGCATCGTATAATAATTTAAAATGTTAATAAATATATTTAATCTTAATCCATATCATACAAGTATCAAAAATATGTAACAACAATATTTAGCACATACTGTAGTCTTATATATAAAATGCTAACTCGGAAACATTTTTTTGCATTTATTATTTAATTACCTGGACCGTTTTCGCGTCCGCTTACCTGGTATTCCTTTTCATTTACCGTTATAAAACTATTCTTCGGTCGTTTTGAAATTCTTATGTGTTTCGTTCCTCTGCGCTTTTGCCTTTTCTCCGAGTTCTCAAAGGCGGGAAGAAAAAACGTGTTTCCAAACTCGCCGACTTTCCGTTATCATTCGGTGTTTTTCGCGCCTTAGTGTTATCGTCCCGAATTTCCGAAATCGACTTTAGCGACTTTTCGCCACGTTTTTCAATGCTGCGGACGTTAGATTCGTGCTTACTAGACGTTTTAACGACCGAAAAAAAGTTTCTTTATCTACTGATTGTTCCCGTCCGATCAAAAAGTTCGTTCCGAATATGTGTATAAAATTATCTGTAAATATACCTATGGTGTCGTCCGTTATTTGAATAGCTTAAATACGAGAAATTTTGATCATTGTATCATCGATTATGTAGCTCAGTGGGAGTGGAGATAAACTTTCGATACGGGTACGCCGGTTTGAATCCCACTCGGTCGATCTGATTTTTTTGCGAATTTTTATTTGATGTCCGTAATCATAATATATTTTCTTATCGTTGTAACTTTTATTATTTAAAATTTCTTATAATTTTTTTTTTCACTTGTTTGAATTAATAAATATTAAATTAAAATTATGGGTTATATAATATACTCTGTGACGAGTACTCTATTACTAAAATTGTAATTTTAGTAAGTTTGAATAATTTTCGGGTTAATTAGGTAGTTAGGTATAATATCAACTTATTCGTCAAAATAATTTTAGAGGTGAACAATTATCTTCTAGAAAGCGCACAGTTTAGGTATATATTTAAAATTAATCAATTAACAATATTGTTTCCGATAAAGTACATAAACCGAGGTATACGAATCGCACTTAAAAATAATTCTACTGATGAGGTGTTGTACTTAAAAAAGTTGGACTTACAAAGTGTTACACTCAAATCGAGTTACAAATTCAAGGTTTCGGACTCAAAAGGTGTTTAACTTACAAATAGTCTGAATTAAAAGGGGTTGCACATACAAGGAGTTGTACCCAGTAGATATTACACTCTAGATAGTAGACTATGAAACAGTCCTTATTTCGTTATGGGTCCAGATTGTCTCCCAAATTCGTGGTTGGCTTAGACTTTCTCTTTATTATAATAAAAATATATACAAATAATATAGGAGACACCATAGTGATTCCCTAGAGCCCCACGTCCGGGAGAGACGTTCCCTATAACCCTGCTCAGAGAAGTGGGTTGCCCAAGCCTATCGCCCGGGATGGTGTTCTTCCGACGGGTGTCGGGGAATGCGGATGTTTGGTGAGACCGTATGCTCGTCTGGTTAATATTTAGACAACAAAATAGATAAAGATATATTTACAAATGTTTATACTCGATTCGAGTGGTGAAGTATATTTATTATACGCGTAAGGGCCTCCGTGGATGGCACTTTGTTCATGCGTATGCCTCCAGCGTAAGTGTGCAGAAGCCAATTGATTTGGGTTAGGTTTTCTCCGTATCTCAGCGGAGCCTGAAGTGGCCCGCAAATGAGTCCGTCCGTGAGAATGCGGCGCGTCGACTTCCGTTGGGTTCCGGATTGTATTTTACAAGTGGTGAAAACCTGGGTCGCCAAGGGGTTCGGGTTGGTCGTAGTTTCCGTCCAAGTGTCAAGGTTTGGGGGGGTTGAGAGGGTATCCGGGTGCTGGCCTCTGGTGGCTGACGATATTTGCACCGATTTCCAGCCGGAGTTGACGAGAGGAAGTGGAAATAAGTGACGTAATTCGTATAAGTAGAGGTCAAGGGAGAGTAAAGTGGGTTAAGGCTGTGTCGCATGAGGCGATTTTACTCGCCGCGACTATTCGATACGCCTAATCGCCTCATTGAGTTGCCGCGACTACCTTGTCACACACGGAGTTGTTTATAACAGCGAGTAGCGAGTAATATATAAATTATTATTATTATTATTATTATAATAAAAAGTATATTATGATAAATAATTATCAGTTATAAAAATGTCACCTTTCGTGTCACGTCGTGCCGTAAACGGAATAATTCGTTTTACGTGTGCAAAATTAGCAGAACAATTTATTTATGAAGTAAAAAAAAAAAGTGGATTTGTGACTAGATCAGTAAAAGAGAAAAATTAGAGACTTCTGACTTGCTTATGAAAGAATTGGCTGAAGAGGATCCTTTTGTTTACAGAAATATTATGCGGTTATCACAGGCGAAATTTGACGTATTCCATAATGCGTTGTATTTTCTGTATACTAATGAGAGTTTACTTTATCATTTGATGTTCATTTTAATGCCTGTTCTTGCTTGTTTTACATTATGCAGAAAAATATGTCGATGACAATTTGAATGAAATTAGAATTTATTAAATAAAAATAATGAAATAAACTACGACTGATAATAAAATTGATATTGATAATAGTGACAATAAGTACCTAGCTATTAGCAACTCGCAAGATTGTTCCGTTGTCACACGGTATGACTCCATCACTCTGTCGGCCTTTTTCATGTATTGGTGTTTCCCTTTTTTTTAAATTAACCTTTTGTTGTTCGAAAACGGTTAATTTAATCATCTCTGGTGATCACTCTCTCTATTGTTCGAATCTCGTCTGTGTTCTTGATCTTCTCCCTATTGTTTCCTAGTTTTGACGCTAGATCGCATTTCGGTATTGTGTTGATCGACTCATCGATCGATCGATTTGTCTCTCGTTCTGTTTTTTTGTGTTTTCGTTCGTCTCTGCTACGTTTTTTTATTCAGCCACTAGACTTTGTTGCCGATATCGTTTTGATCGATTGTTTAGTCGATCGATTTTTTCCTCGTTCTGTTTTTTCCTGAATTGTTTATAGTTCTTTAAACTGTTGTACGGGGTAAGACCGTTACAACTATAATACCTATTGAATTGTTAGTAATATATTGTGTACTCGTAAACAGAGTAATATATAAATAGTAGTTAGTAATGGATTTGTTGGATATTATTCCAAATAATATATTAGTTTGACAAAGTTATCGATGTATAAAAACTATAGACATTCGCGGATATAAATTTAGGATTGGAATTATTTTATTAAAACTTTGTAGCTTCTAACATGACATTATATAGTATACATTTTACATAACAAGACAAACATACAGTTTATGGTTTAGAATTATAAAAATATAAATAATTCAGTGTTTTTCAAAATCAATATTTTATCATCTTATAAGCATTTACAAGATGCTTATTTTAAGATTAAACAAAATTTGTACATTATTAATGTAGATACATTATTTTGCTCTCTTGCACAATTTCAAAATATTATAATAACAGTATATACATATGTATAACCCATTATAATCATTCTATATTAATAAAGTTTCAATTTGAATTCCTGTATATCGGGCGATATTGCTTATCTTGTGCATATTTTTCAGTTATAAATCATAATCGATTATAATTACACTATAGATGTTTTTTTGTCGTGTGCTATTACTAGAGTTGAACAATATCACAAATACATGTACTATTGATATGTATCCAAGATACAATTGTATCTTGTATTTTGATATATTTTCTGAAAGTATCTTGTATCTTATATCAAGATACATTTTTTTCCAGTATAATGTGTCCTTTTATGTGAACAGATTCAAGATCAATATTCTAATTATGTAGTGGGTAATCACATTTCTAAATTTTTTTCTTCCCATTTCATATTATAAAAATAAAAATTTTTTTTTAATATTTGTTGTGAATTGTTATAGATTTTTATACTTGAATTTTATTATACCGTTACGTCACAAAATAATGAAAAGTATACAATATAATTTCCTAATCAAATATTTAATAAATTTCAACATATTTTGACTGAAATACTATAAAAAATTATAATTAAAAATATTACCTATTATTATTATTTTATAATATTTCAAATATAAACATTTTTTATGTAATATTTATAGGTAATGTTTTAAATAAAATTGTAATCGAATAATATTTATTTCACTCTCCTATAAAATATTTTGATACCTATGAAGCTATATACACATATTGTATGTACTCGTATATATTTATTTATATGATTCTTATATTTTTATTTTTATATTTTAAGAAATATTAACATAATATGCATATTTTTTTTATAAAACTGTAGGTAGGTAACAACAATTTTTAGTATAAAATAATAATTATATTTTTGTGGGTATCTTTTATATACCTTGTTTTTTTTCTACGAACGAAGTATATTATGTAGTTATCTTATATCGAGAAAACCAAAATGAATGGATTATGTGTCAAGATACTTTTTTTTTTTTTTGTAGTATCTTGTCCAACCATGACTATAGCCTATATTTTAGATGTTATATGAGCCAAGTATCCAGCACCCACGCTCGACGTTATGTTGTATGTAATTTTTTTTTTTTTATGTACAATTGCTAAAAGCTTACTGCTCACACGTATATTATCAATATTGTGAATTCAAATTGAAATGAAAATCAATATTCGACAACTAAACGAAATGCGAGACAAAAAGTTTACAATAATTATTCTAATTGTTGTCAGAAATCCAAAGAGGTTATACCTACATACGTTCGGTCCGTGAAATGTACTCGGAATAAATGTCGCTCGCAGACTTTTCGTTTGTATATGGACGACATGTTTATAATAATTAATAATTGTGCAGATAATATGGTTGCAACAAGTTTCAAATACAAAATTCCGAGTATTGAAATATTTCGATTACGGTACTGTAAACTTGGACCATATCTGGACATCATGAGTACATTGTGATGTACGGCTGCGGCTTTCCACGGCAAATTTCCGTCATTTTGTTTTTACAATATTTTAAAATATTGTATGTCGACATAATATTATGCCATAATTATTGTGTAAAGTGTAATTACACAATATACATTAATCGCAGAATATTTTAATATTTTGTATATACGGAAACTGTCATTATTAGGTATATAAATATACTAAATTTAGTATCACATCAAATTCTAAACAAGATTATAAAATAAAAATAACATTAATTGTGGAAGATACATTGAATACAAAACAACCTGAGCTAATTTCGAGTTATATCTAAATACTAAATTGCAACAATTTTTCATATTGGTACCTTCTAGTACCTATCTACTTTATGTATAAAATATAATAATTAATTATTAATAGTTACATAGGTATAGGTGTATATATATATATATTCTATGTATTAATGATGTATAAAATAATTTAGGTAATTAAATTTAACTTATATTAAATTAAAAATCATTAAATAATTAATATTATTTAGCAGTAGTAAGTATCCGTATTATTAATAAACCAATATACATAATAATTATTGTATTGTTGAATACAATAAAAAAACACTGTGGGAATTCGTTGTTCATCGTATAGCCGCATACAACTATGTAGAAAATACGTTTTTCTTACCTTATTTTCGTTCGGACGATAATTCGCAGTCCAGCAGCGATTTTCCGGAGCGTCCAGATATTTTGGAATTATGGCAGATATGTAATCTAAGTATATAGCCTCTCTAATCTAAATCAATGTAATTCGGGGATTCGGAGTAAAATGTTTCTATGTCGCTAATCTTTTTAAAAGTACTTTTTCTTATGCTCAATTATTAATTTTTGTATATGAGCTATATTTTGAATGAGCCAATTCGAATTGTTATTCAACGAGTTACATCCAACACAGTTATTGTTCTAAATCAATATTAAGGTATCTACGATAGAAAATTCAACAACGATCTCCCGAACGGATTTAAAATACTGAGATGGGATATTTTCCCTCTCAGCCAGCGAATTTCAAAATACGATATTGAAGACAGAAAAACGCCGCGTACATCCGGGGCCAACTATATCATTGTAAGGACACAATTGATACGAATGACTCGACGATATGTGATGTACACATCCCATTTCGTTTTTTAAGTTTAGCCGGCAAATAATTGAAAAAGTTGATGCCCTTATTTTTTTTTTTTGCTTATTCACTCTTACGTTTATGAAGTATTTTGGAATTTGAAGTCGGCAAACTATAAATTATTAGGATTGTAGTCGGTAAAATGGCAAAATGGGGGAAAAAAAAAGTCGATTACTTTTATTTTGGTTTTTTTGCTTATTTTATGTTTTGAAAGAGAAGTATTAGGTCTATAATTTTTTTTTAAATTTTCATCCCCCTCCCCCCCCCCAAAAAAAAAAAAAAACTTTTTCTTCGTTCGTTTCTCACAATAATATACCTTATATTACCGTACATGATGAAGTTATATAATACAATACGCTCGATGGACGTCCACGTTCTTTAGTGTCGATCTGTCTTCTAGCATGAAATATACCGTGTCCCGTGCACTATGAATTCAGTAAAAGTACTTATACAGTTATTGCAGTGCCGCTGGTTCCAAATCATCCCGTTGAATAATAAATTTCACAGCTTCTGCGGTACGTCTGACGGAGAAAAAAAAATATATATATAAATAGGTATATCACACATTAAACTCTGACAGTACCTATACAGTGTTCGGAATCGTTCTTTGTTTATGTTTTCGTTTTATTCTCTCCGTGTGTACATCCGTATCTGTGTGTCGTGCGGGTAGGTAGACCGTTAACACGCGATAAGTATCGATTACCGCGGTCGCCGTTCGCCAAAAATGCTCCCTGGGGTTAGATTAATTTTATGATAACAACAGTCGTGGTCCCCTCCGACCGACGAATGTCTTCCGGCCCGCCGTGATCAAATACCGTACAATATTATATTATATTTTAATATCGTCGCGTTCTTAAAAAACCGTTTTATCGCCCGGAAAATTTTTCGAAATAAAACGCCGCCATAATATAGTATACCAACGTAATTTATTACAACCGTTTACAGAATAAATATTATTGCAAAATGCGATAATCGAATATCTATCGTTAAATTACGCGAGACCATATTTATATCATATTATACGATATACTAGTTGAGCGCAACACCTTTCGGAAGTAGGTACCTCTTCGCGAGTGTGACATTTTATAATACCAACTTTTTTTTTTTCAAGTACACGTTTCGAGTGCATATCGTGCAAGTACCTCAATTCATAAGATTTAATCGAGATCCATAATAAACAACGACATTTTTTGTGTGATGTTTTTAAAATATTATTATACCCGTCAATATGAAATGAGAAAAATAATGAGCGATTTAAAATACATTTATCGTACAATATTAAGTCTGTAGGAGGTACCTATTTTGTGAATTCGTCTGTCCTATTTATATAACTGTTCTCGGATTTCCGGAATTTCCGGTAAAATATAACTAATACAATAGAAATTTCTAAAATTCAGAAATTTTATAATAAAATCACAGTTATTTAATTACTTTGTACCCTGTAATAGTCAACGAACAATGTATGCGGTTTTGTCGAATAAAAATTATTGAAGTTAACACGTACGATTAAAGACTATATACCTACCTACGATAGAAATATTCTATCTACAAATTGTTTATGGACTCGACATTTAGATAGGTTCTATAATACTCTATAGATATCGACTATCATATAATAAGACAAACTAAATTATATTTACGTTTACACTTTTAATTATATTTTTGAGTCTATCATACTCTCGTCACTTCGGTACAAAATTCAAATAAAACGGTCAATACAAATTATAATGATAATAATTATTAAAGTTATATACAATTACGTCTGGATACCGATAACCGCGTTTCATTAAACACTCGTTATCTCTAGGTAAGTCTCTGGTGAGTTTTTGACAGTAAAAAATCGGCGCATTATACATACACTTTTTATTCGTGACTCAGAAATACGAGAGAACGGAAAAAGGAAAAATACCAAAATGACCGCAGAATATTAGAGAAAATGCAAGAGAAAATATGTACAGTAGTTGCACGTTAAGAAAGAGCCTGGTCAAGTCGGTGGAAACCAGTGTCCATCCCCCTACCTCGCTTAAGTCAAACCACGCTACGCAGACATACAGAGTGTCAATATTTATTGACTATTGTCATACGAGTATTCAAACCTGCGCGTGACGGACCAGTTTTGGTCCACCACCGGGGCTCTTTCTTAACGTGTACGGACTATGCATGGCCAGTGGCCCGGTGGATTCGATAAAGGGTAAGATGTTCTCTTCCATGTTCAACTTAAATTGAGCAAGAGTGTTCAATATATAATATAATTTATTATATATCAGGACATTTAGTACTAGTTTATATTTTCATGTCGATAAAGGATAATTTGTTTTTATATTGAATTTTATTTTATATCACATGTATCAACTATATTGTCTAATTACTAATAAATCAAGTGTGATAAATAATAAACTGTTATAATTCAAATATACAGGTAAATAAATTAAACCTAAAAACTCATTTACCAAATATGTTAACTTCAGAACCTTAAAATGTCATTATTACCGGGAAACAAACCATAATTGTATTTTTGATTAGTTTATCCAAACACGCGCTTATTGAAGAAATATTGGATCAAATCTCTTAATCAAAAAGTTGTTCACAGAAATTAAATTAAGCTAACATCATTATAAAACCAAAAGATCCTTCGTTATGTTCAAAATATAAAAAGTTAAACAATTATTGTAAAAATTAATTAAAATTACATTCTATAAAGTATACCGGATTCATATAAAATTATTATTTTATTTATATTATTTCAAGTATAAATTATATTATATATATTATTATATATTTTTTATTGAAATATAAATCAACTTAGTGCGTTTTTAAATTATTATTACTGAACGGAAAATAAGTATTTGACATAATTAAAATGGGTTTTTTTTTAAAGGGCTATTTGCTTATTTAAATTTAAACAAGGATTTTTAAATGTAAACCAATAACTTTCTGATGCAACTTCATGAAAAAGTTGGTAGTTAAATCATTGAACTTTTAATTAATTATCTTGTAAATTATCAATAACCTCCCAATGTTTTTTAATTAACATGGTAAATATAAATATCATGTACGGAAAATTGTTGCAACGATCGGTCGAGAACACACTACATTTTGTATATCCTATATGTTAATTTCATAAATTTTGAGAGTAATTACTTGACAATAATTAATGAAAATCGATGATTTAATCAGCAAAGCATTTTTTTTTTATCATAAGTACTACTACATGGTTTCATAAAAAAAAGAGTGGTTTACATAAAAAAAAAAAAATTATTTCATTTTAGTACTTAATAATTTAAAATTTACCTAAATAAATAGTACTTAAAAATAAAAACTTAATATTTTTCAATTTTGTCAAAATACTCATTTATCATTTATCGTTACATAGTAATGAAAAGACATTGCGTACAGCGACATGAGATACACTTTGTGTACATTTATGTGTATGTCAAATCATATTTATCTCCTTCAATAAAAATCGATACAAATCAAAAGTAGCTGTTTTTAGTGAATATGTATGAATGTATAATATATTTCCTATTTATATAATTTTAAATACTAGTTCCTTTCCTTGTTCCTAACAAATATAATATCCTAACAATAATTTAAAATATCTTAAAATTATGACAAAATATAAATTATGTATATTATACATTTATTATAAGAAGGTACCTAATTTATTTTATGCCACAAGCTTGTTTTTTCCTTTCCTAAGTTAGAAGGTAGGTAGTCTAAAATAGTTTCGAGTGCTCGTACGTATGTACGGTTACGGATTAAGGTACGTTGGATTACAATTTTTTCATTTTTTTTTTTTTTTTTTTGTTTAGAACATAATAGCAACTTTCTTGAGACTCATCTCGAGTAGAAAAATTTTGTTTTCGATCAGTGCATCTCGACCAATGGGTGTCTGCCAGTTCGTGAATAGTGCAATTCAATATTTTGAACTGTTGTATTTGTAATTATTGATTTTATAAATGTTCACGGTGTCTGAGCTGTGTCAATGTTCAGTGCACGAACGACGAACCGTAGAAATTTATAAATATTGTCTCCAAAACTCCTTTTAGTCGGTGCTGTATTAAATATATTTATTTATTTATAACTGTCAATTATAACATAGTAACTGTAATTTTTTTCGTAGACCTCATTTTAAAATAAGAATACGTTAGCCATTTTCTCTAAAATTATATTTATTTTAGATTTTATAATAGGTGTTTTTTTTCTTAAACCACTAAGAAGTTATCACTCGAGTTATCGTAATAATTCTGCGTATACATGTTATTACACTAGAAATCGAGGGTATCACGTCCTCTTAAAATTGCAATTTTATTTATTAATAATATTACGTACTTTTAGAGTAGGTATATAAATATACTGATTACAAATACAGGTATTTATTTTTACTCATTTACCTGGACTAATATAAATGAATTTTCGACTAAAATGAATCCTACAATAAATTTTATTTTTCTTCCAAAAGTTGGCCAGATTTTGACGTGAATAATTTTAAACTTCGTAAATATTATCGCGTACAGATAATTTTATAGAACAATTATAGCTACATTTTTAAAGAAAACTTCTGAGTTTTTATAAAAACTTCATTTTACTTTTAAATACTGAAAATTCTTTGAAATGTATTTAAGAAAAATATAAGGAATGAAGGAACGAAAAAAGCTTTCACGTTATTCTTAAAAATGAATGATATTCTAATATGTTCCTTCACACAAAATATAAATTATATTAATGAAACGTTAAAATTGTGGAAAATTGAAAGAAATCAATGAAACGTGTTTCTTCCGAGTATTAGGTGTATACACATTATACATATATTAAATGAAAAGTTCAAGACATTTAAATGAAGAATAAAATATAATATATATATATATATATAATTAAGAAAAACTAAAAAGTAATGTTAAGTTTCGTATACATTTAGTGTATAATTATAAAGTTTTTTTACATTCTGAGCAAAGAGGTGGTTTTCAATGTCTTTTTTCATGTGTTTATATATACTTTTCTGGTAGAAGGGATAACGTGAGAGTTTTCAGTTATAACGAATTTTGTTATATCAAATTAATTCCAGTTGGTATTTCATAGAGGTCAATTTCGACTTTTCCTGTAGTATTTTCTTAAGCGTTAAAGAATACGATAATACCATAAATTTGATATTTATGTTAATTATTTATTATAAAACTATATTATTGGCGTGGTCAATATATCATAACTTGTACATATTTTATAAAACAATATTATGAAATAACTTGTATTATAAAAATAAACATATTTATGGATATGTTAACTGAATTACAATACAATAAATTACAAATACAGATATGTTAATGTGCTTAAGTGGATATAAAGAATGTTGTATATTTTA
The DNA here is from genome assembly GCA_025469235.1 of Pemphigus obesinymphae. Classification (NCBI taxonomy): domain Eukaryota; kingdom Metazoa; phylum Arthropoda; class Insecta; order Hemiptera; family Aphididae; genus Pemphigus; species Pemphigus obesinymphae. Next base: position 42,937 of record JAIPRL010000696.1, read on the forward strand.
TCTACAATAGACAGAAGTATTCAAACACGCTGATACATAATATCATTGTTCAGTTATTTATGATTTAATACATAATATAATTAAGGTAATTCCTAATAATAGCATGGAAATTTTATGATTGTAAATTAATTTAACAATTTTACTTTTAATGAAATTCATTTGTGGAAATATGTTGGAATGTTCACAATCAACAATGGAATTTATGGAAATATTAATGTCATCTACTATATTTGAAGAAAAAGAATGGGTTTTAAAATAAATTTTAATTGTGTTTAAAACATTTTAGGACTGGTGTGAACTCTTTATGAGTAGTTATATATAAATGAATATACTGCATAAATATTTATATGAATTTTTAATATAAATTTATATTATATATATTTTTATTCATCCAATAATAACCAACATCAAACAATATTTTTTTTAAATAAATAACATTATGACTAATTATTGTAAAACTAAATCTATTATAAATAATGAATATACATATTTTTCTTGATAAATATAATATATATTTTATTATATTATATTTATATGTATTTAAATATAAAAACTCAAGGTAATCGAAAATATTACTTCTAATATTGGCTCAATAAATTTTGAATGAATAAGAAATAGATGAATAATTCTGTGTAAGAAAAGCGTGAAAGTGGGATAGATAATACTAAACAGTTTGAGGAGTCGCAAAACTTTATGAGGCAAATGAAGATCTAGCTATATATTCTTCTTTGAGGCTTAATAAGCAATTACATTTAAACAAATTATTACATATAAGTCTGATGAAATGACCATTTTTCATAGATCTAATTTTAATTTAAGAAATATGAGATACAAAGGAACTAATTAGTGAACTATATAAAATTCCAAGTCGATAAATTGACGGTTATGTGTAATAAGACAAAACTGAGTGTCTAAAATCAATACACTTTCATTTGCCAATGCTTAATAAAAATTTGATATGAATGCAACAGTGAACTAATGAATTGAGATCAAACGTTATTAATTTGGTATATTTTAACAATTTCATTGAAATAAAATTCCTTAATTGAGAGATTGTACTCCAAAACGTGCTATTTCCAAAAACGCAAATTTTCATGAGAACCATTTATTTGTTTTGTGCACTACATAAACAATAGGACAAGACTTTTATGTTATATTATGTAAAATTTTATTAATTTTCAATTTTAAACTCAAATTCAAATTTTAGAACATTATTAACTGTTTTTCGTTCCTATTTATTTCTTAAGCTTGTCCGAAAACTACTATTAGCGGAAAGAGTGTATATTAAATGATAGTTTAGAAAGTTTAGAACGTTTAAACACACATGCACATGGTATATAAAATTAATAAATATATGGTAAAACCTATAAAGTAAACACTTATATTTTTATACGAGTATTATTACTATACAGCGAATACCGTTTGACATTTGAATGGTTGATATCTCGGATATGAATGAACTTAAATACTTTTTTCTTAAGATAAATAACAAATTGCTTATTAAGAAATTCAATTAGCAACCTGTTTCATAATATCAAATATATTGCTAATTATAATTATATTGAAAGAACAAATTATTAAAAAAATTAAATAGTATGTTATGAAAAACGTGTTTTAACAGTATCCTTGTAGGCTATGTTATGCTTTGCAATTAGCAAATTTTGATACAACTGTGGAATGTGAAAATAGTAAGTTTTGGAGCTTTGAAGTTGGAGGGCGTTTAAAACTTATTTATTTTTGAAAAGCATAGAATACAATAATTATATATGTACCAATTGTAAAAGGTATTTATTAAACCAAAATACAATCATATAGAAAAACAAATATATAAATACGTTTTCCTAAAACCAAAAACTATAAAATAATAAAACTTATACGTTTTCTAGTCAAAGTTTAAGCGTCTATCTTTCATTTCATCAATATTCTGTTTTATTTATTTCAATTTAATAATTTAATTATTTCAATTATTATCTGTTAATACGATACTGAATTTTTATCTACTATATTATAATAATATAATATACACCAATAATAAATTAAATAAATAATAAAGAAATATAGGAATGTACACGCGTCACGAACACGTTAACTTATTCCGTATTGTTCCGCAGTCCACAATGCATATCGGGCGATTATTCGTATCCCACCGACGGCCGCATTATTACCGAATCCCCCCTCCCTCCTGTATATTTTGTATTTTGATCGTATAGGCACAGTATAATTTATTTATTTATATTTATATAATATACTTATTGTTATTTTTCTTATAAAGTCCTGTACCTATAATAAAGATATATATTTATTGCGAAAAAAGTAGAATGAATATTAAAATATATAATTTATATACGGTACATTTTTTCACGTGTATAGATATAAGTGCAAGCCTCTGACAATTAGAGTGTATTTTTATACTTTAATAGCTCAAAAACATTATTTTTATCTCGAAGAATAATTTAGATTACACGGGCGTCACGAATAATTTTCTCCAACGATGAATTCTAACTCGAACGTAATACACGTCAAAAGTTCATTGTTAACATTTTCGCTCGTATTAAATATAAGTAGGTACTATTCTTCTTGTTTGAACGCAGTAATAGTCGTTTAACTGGAACAATTCGAGCTTAAAATTATCCATCGAGAGACACAATATATACGTGTTCAAGTGTATTAACTATTACACAGAATTAACTGATAACTTTATTATATAAACTCACCACAGTATTCTGCGATTAGTTGACGTTTCTTTATTCTTTGTATTTTTAGTTTAAAATCTAGCAAACAAATTTTTAAATAGTTGATCAATAAAATATTTATGAATATCATAATATATTTTATGTTCTAAGCTTTGAAGGTATATTGTACGTTTAATGCATCAAAAACGTACACGATTGTATTTGTTCTTAAAAATATACTCTCAAAGTCAATTGAACATATTGAGTTCACACAATACACCGATAATAACCTATAATATGTACCATACATCATCATCATTATCATGTCCAACGCCGCCATCAAAAACTTTTTCCATTCTTCTCTATTAAATATACGCCATGTTTATCTGAACTCCTTCTTGTAGTGTTTTAAAATCCTTCATGACAGAGGCCCTCCATCTTGTTCTAGGTCTGCCCAGAGGTCTTTCACCTCTCATTTCTGCCCTCCAGTTTAATGATTAATGATTTGGTCATCTGTCCTCCATACATGTCCTAGCCATTCAAATTTTTTACTTCTCGTATATGAGAGAATATTTTGTCTTACATATAGTGCTCTTGTAGTTCATTATTATGAATTTTTTCATATCATTCCATTTCTCTGTTATATAGAGTACCACTGATTTTGCTTAAGATTTTTCTCTCAAAGATAATTCTGGTATATGATATATGTACCATATATAGTTATTATATTATATACAACAGAAATAATATTTTACCATCTTTATCATATATTATTTAACGTGTATAATTTAAATAACTAATTAACAGTGCTTAAATAACATTATATTACTTTGGTCAATGGTTCTATCCAAACAGAAAAATAATTTCACACTTTTTGTGGGTAGTCATTTATTACTTAGTTAATAAACCTTATTTACGTAATAAATGTGTTAAAAATAAAATTCATTTAATTTACATTTTTTTTAAATAACTATTTTCTTTGTTCGTTACAAAATATTTTTTTTTGAAAATGAATCTTTTTACCATATACACTCATATTTTCAACGGCTTGTTTTATCAATTGCATAAATGCATCCATAATTTAAAAATATAAATATGTATAGGTACTTCCTATTATTTATATAAGGGTTCATGTTTGATATTTAAATAGGAATTTTGTTAAAATTAAATTTTTTTTTGTTAAATGTTATTGAAAAAATTTTACTGTTTCTACTATTTAAAATGAATATATTATTATACACTAATTATATTACGTATTATAAAATCTATTTATACGGAAAACAGTTAGATAACAAGATTAATTTATTTACTTAGATTTAGATTTAAAAATTAACAGATTTTAATATTAAAATTTTGCATTAAAGTTGTTACGAATAATGTATTTCTGTAATTAAATATTCGCCATGTTAGAGTAAAATATCTGATATTGAACATTAATAATATTCAAGGAAATTTAAAATTTAAATTGAAATAATACTGTGCATATAACTGTAGAAAAAATGTATAAATAAATAAATACATACATAGACACAATTTATATTTAATATGTATTGTGTTATTTTTATTGTATAAAAAACAAATGAATAAAATAATATAAATATGACCTAAATAATATAAAAGTCATGTATAGGTACTTTACTAGTAAATTCAAACTGTTTGTCCTTTTTAAAGTAAACTTTGTCCGATGATTTGATGTCTGATGTCTTCTGTTATTTTCACAGATTTATATTTAAATTTTTATTCAACTTATTATTTAGATAATATTATTATATTAAATTTGTGTCACAAGATTAAAGAATACATAAATTTTAGAAATTTCCATATATTTTAATGTAAATATTTACGAGACACGATTTTTAAATCAAATTATAAAATGTTTTGCGTATTGCAGTTTTATTCAAATACAATTGATTTGTATTCCAATCAAAATCTAAAAAAACCAAATACTACTAAATATTTTATTACTAAATAACTAAAAAAAATTAATAATAAATCGAATTTATGTTCTTTAATTATATAGGTTTTTTAATTAAATTAATTTTAGGAAGAAGGTACCTATGGTTTTAAATTTCTAAATTTGTAGGAATATAATATAATAATATATAATTATATTACTTAATAATATAATACACCACAGTCGTATTTGTCGTGGAGGGTAAGGAGGGGGTCGACTGAGTTTATCCTTTTCTTATGAAAATCTATCCATCAGCAATTTTATAGGACTATATCCTAGTAATTCCAAAAATAATGGTAATAGAGCCTTGCACCTTATACATCATTTAGATAAATCTAAACCCTGATAATGAACTTTAATTTGTTTAAAAAATGACATTTAAATTTCTATCAAAACGGTATCAAGTATATTTAATGTATAATGATAATGCAAAAGAATATGCTGAGAATATTCTTCGAAAGATTATGCATTGAGCATTATTAAGCAAAAGAATATTCTTAGCATATTATTGATAAAATATCATGCTCAAGAATTTAGTATTTAAATAAATAAAATATTAATACATTTTAAATTCGAAACGCATATCGTTTGATGATCAAATTTGTTATAACTTATAATATAATTTTTTTTTATGTTTATTGTTAACAATTAAAGTATATTTTATTTACTACAGGAAATAAATATATTTATTATCATTTACTGCCATCAATTACTTAGTTCATAAATTATATGCAGTTTTAAATACTTAATGTACCCACTTTATATACGCAGGTAGTTACATTTGGTTTTATTTATATTAAATTTGTATGGCAATATGCATAAGTAATAATTAGAGTCTGGATTTGAATGTATTTTTATATGAGTTTTGAAAGTATGCAGTTTGGTAGGAATAAGAAATGTCGACAACTTTTTTTAACAGAGAATGTGTAGAAAAAAATTTATAGTTCATATAAATATATATTTTATGGATGATAGCATATTTGAAGTTATGAAATGAACAGAATGCAATAATTAATTAATATATATTTATATAATATACTTATTGTTATTTTTCTTATGAAGTTCTGTGTCTATAATAAAAATACACATTTCATTATGAAAAAGTAGAATAAATATATAAAAAATATATATAATATATATGGTATATTATTTCGTGATTTAAAACTGGTATTGTTTTTTATTTTCACATTTTTTCACTTGATTTGAATGTAAGAAGTATGGATGAAACACAAATATGTTGCATGTATATGCATATATTTTGGACAAGAGCATATTTTTGCATGTTTTTTTTAATATTGCAGACCATATTTAGTGTATATTTAAAGGTATTTTTATGCGTACATGCATAGGTATTGTTCTAAGATTTCTTAGCGTATAAAAATTATTAGTAAGAATACAGCGAAAATGCTCGGAGAATATTCTCTAAAAGATTTTTACCGATCATTTTGCATCACTATGGTCGTGTATAAATAGTTGGTTATTAATATTATTGTAAATACCGGTTTTTTTTTTTTGTTTGTGTTTAGATCGCGATTATTGGTACGAAGAAGCCCGATCGGCATTAAAAAAACGTTTAGCTGGCTTCGAGGGCAAGATGGGTAGGGCGAAAAACGTGGTGTTTCTGGTCGGCGACGGAATGGGCGCGTCCACGTTGACCGCGTCCAGGATATTCAAGGGTCAGCGGCGTGGCAACCAAGGAGAAGAGGAGCAGTTGCTCTGGGACACGTTTCCCGCTGTGGCCATGGCAAAGGTACCGACATATAATATAATATTTTGAATATGTAGATTTTTTTTTTTTCTTATTAAATTTCATTAAATTGAATTTTTCGTAATGGTATTATGGGATTTACGGGGTTTGGGGAAAAAAAAAAAAATCTTCGTCCTAAATACTGTACGTAGGTAAATTTTCCCTCCGGGGAAGACATATGTACACGCCGATCGATGCATACGACAGACCGAAATGGCAATTTATCCTGTGAAAAATCTACGGTTGACTGTATTATAATTATTTTAATAGTAACCTACTATCGGGTTTTTGAAAACAAAAAAAAAAAAAAAACAAACAAACAAGAATATACGTACGAATTCGTAACCTCGTTTTTCAAAACGTACGAAAGCACTATGCGCAAATGTTATGGTTTATTTGTCGACATTGTCACTTTAAAATACATTGTAAAAATCTCCAATTATATAATATTAGAATAATATCGTTTGTTCGGTACATTTGAACGTTTTATTAAATATTAAAATATTTTGTTCACATATTATTATGATTAACGCGTATCTAAAAATTTATCGACGGACGCTAAATTTGATTACATATATGAGATATTAATAAATTGTACAAAGCATCGCTCTCGTGATAAACTCGTAGTTGTAAATGTAAGCTTTCATTGCGAATATTAACAGTAAGGTTAGGTTCAATTCAATTTCCTTAATTATTTTATGAACGTAATAAAAAATTACTATAATAATAGTACATATCTTATAATACGAAATACCTACGTTATATAGCTATAGGTGTATATAACATTAACCTAATATTGTTGAATTAAATTCAACAATATATCATATATATATATATATATATTGGTACCTATACCATTAATGAAAATAATAACTTGTCCAATTTAAAATTTAGATTGAACTTAAATACAGTTTGAAGTACGTTTTGATGTTTAATTATAACAGACATTTTTGTAAGTATCTACTTGTAAAATGTATAATATGGTTTTAAAATATCAGTAATTATCAAAGAAAAAAAAATAGTTATGTAGGATATATATATAAATACATAGAATATACATTTATTGTGAAATAAACTATATTACTATACAAACTTTTATCCGTTATAAACATTTTTTTTTTTATTATATTTAGTTTTATTAAAACTTAGCACCACTAAAAATTTAAAGTTAAAGAAAAAACGATGAGCTTGATTTTCAAATGTTTACAAGAATATGCCAAATTTCAAAAGTTTCTTCAAGGAATATCTTTTGTTATGGATATAACGACGAGTGGTATATTATTATAAAATGATTTAAAAAAAATATGAGACATAAACAGCCAAAGTTTCGTTGTTCATATAAGTGTATTATATTGTGTGGTTAACGATTTTAGCTAATACAACGTTCTAGATATTACTATTTTCCATTAAAACGTTTTAAAACTTTTATTCTGAAATTCAAACGGGTTAACTCAAAATATATGATAGCATAAGAAAATATTTTGTATTAATCATTATGTGAAAAAAACTAGTTAGTTCTAACTTCATTCAAGCTACATTATCGAGAATAGAATTTAGTTTATTACTATTAGTGTACATTTTTAAACGTTTTATAAATAATTAAAAACAAATGTTCTCAATCTATGGATCACGAAAAATATTAAATTTTTTTGTACATTTATTGATACTATTATTTTTATTATATTGATACTAGTATACATCTATAATATATTAAAGTATATGAACTGTAAAGAGAACAAAACGAAATGTGTCTATGCCTAAGACCTATGTATATAATATATATAAATAAGTCTATACAAAAATATGCAAAAAAAAAAAAAATAAAAATTTCAATATTTTCTTTAGTATCAAAATTTAAAAACGTCATAATATTATAATATTATGATTACGTTTTTTTAAATATATATAATAGGTATATATAATATACTTATATAGTATTATTATAAATAATTATAAATTAACAATATTAAATTTATCAAACACTTATTTGTTCAAAATATTTTACATGAAATTAAATTAAATTATTTTTACTGTTTTCTATGGACTACAAATGAATTTTAGTCTGTAGGCAGACATACAATTTACTATAAACATGGGATTATCAGCTATTTAATATAACCAATGAAATATATACGCATATTTTTCTGTAATAATACTCGCACATATCTATATTTAACAAATGCACTTCATAAATGTATCTTTGAAATTTTGAACATTCGAGATAAACTGGAGTTTTTTAAATCATATGTAAATACTTACAAAATTATATAGACACAAAAAAAACTGTATAGTGAATATATTGTTAATTGTATATAATTGTCGACTAATTTCTGTTTGTATGATTTTTCAGACCTTTGTGATTTTGTTCTATATCATTCATTACTCGAACAGAACATTATAAAACACTAATTTATACAACATTAATTATACACAAATTTTAATTTGTATATTATAAACATTTATATGAAAATAAATTTTATTATTACGTTCTACATTCGGTAAAAAATGCAATATATTCAAACACGAATTATGAAATTATAATAAAATATTTATGAACTAATTTTAGGAACACAATTACTAAATAACTATACTAAGAGTTATTTTGAAGTGTTCTATTGAAAATAAATAATTAACTTTTTAGTGTGTATTATCTTGAAAATATTTAAGTGGAAATTTTGATGTATAGATTCGAAGAATAATAAATTATAATATTATAATATACTTACAAAACAAATTTTTTTACATTAAAATTATGGTATTTCAATCATATTTTTTAATTTAAAGTACGTAGGTATATCAACTTTAACAATAGTTTAATAATATATTTTGAGGGAAATATTCAAACTTATATGGAAATTATACACCAGATATACTTACTGTACTTCCGTGTACTTTCACTTACTTCCTTATACTTCCATGTATTTCTTTGGATTTTCGTACTTAGTTTTATTTACTTCTGTGCATTTTTTTCTTATAAAAACATTATAGGTACATCTTTGTACATTCAAATATTTCCATGCATTTTTTTTAACATTCGGATGGGTATTGTAAAATTTGGTACCCAGCTCAAGCATACCAGTCGTCTTTGCATAACGTGGACAATTAAAAAAAAAAAAATCATAATTCATGTGAAAGTTATTACAATAATTCAAATACACTAGAAATTGTTATTCAATTCCATATATTCGTTTTTACGTTTCCTGTCGAAATGTTCCATTGATTATGACAATCATTTCTGCAATTCGCCTTTCTACTTGTAATAGTATTCACAATTTTATGAGATAATTATTGCCTTGATTTTGTTTATATCTATTATGAAATACTTCAAATTATTTTCATCTTTCAATTAAACATTAATTAAAATGGTTTGTATATTTTGTGTGTAACTTAACCAAAACATTGGTTTGTGCACTCATATATACCTAATAGCTTCGAACATAATAGAAACGTAAAACATAATAAAAATAAAGGTGATAATGATTACGATCGAAACTAGTTTTAAAGAAAAGGCATTTCTCCCCCGGTTCTTTGGAAATTGAAAGATAATACAAATGAAAAGTTATTACATACTAATAATGTTTTTTCGAATAACCTCGGCATGTATTATTTTTTTTACATACATAATACATATACATACATATTTATTTTTATTACTATAAGAGTATTGAATTTTTTTAACTAATTAATTTTAAATTTTAAATACGTATATATTATAAAATAATGATTAATAGTATAATATTTTATGGGGATGGAAAAATTACCTATTTTTAATCAATTACGTATTAAATTTGCTCTCGAAGTGCGAAAAATTATTCAAATTGTATTCGTCTTGATTAATTTGATCATTGACCTCAATGACTGGGAAACATGTAATTATACAACATTTCCAAAAATATTTGACCGTAACATACGTCATATACTCGTACATTAGAGAAAAACAAAAATATCTACATACTTGTAAAATCTATACATTGCTTGCTACGATGAGAATTAAAAAGTAATATTAATATTATAATAAACATTATTGATTTAACTATTTGAGGTTCAATATTTATAATATTATAATATTTTAATATACATTTTTTCATAAAAAATTCACATTAGCATTTCCTATTTTTATAAACTTATAGCAATCTTAAAAATTCAAACAAATTTTATAATATATCAACATTATTTAGAGGCTTACCTAGCCATTTTTTAAAAAATGATTACGTGGAAGAGCTCTACATAATATTATAATTATAATTTGTTTTTTGTTTCATCTTTCGACGATGTTTTAATGTTTCAATAATTAAGAAATTCGAAAATAATATTTTAAATTTAAATTTATAAATGCATAAAAAACCATAATAAAAATTGGAAGACCACGTGTTATTTTTATTAAAAATGTATTTTATTTATTATTCAATTGTTTTATTTATTGTCGCTCATAATCTTAAAAGGCACTATTGATATTTATATAAAAAAATATTTTTCATAAAAACCAGTTCAGACTATATATTTCTGTATACTTTTGTGGACTTCCATTGACTTCTCAACATCTGTATACTTACTTCCACTAATTTTTTACCCCTCTATATTTTCCAACGTACCAATAGATGAATTAACCAATTTAATTGGCTGAAAAGTATATTGTTTTAAATAGACTTTTCCACTTTTTCCATTTTTATATTATATATATATTTTCATATAAATATGGCTAAGTAAATACCAATTTATTGAATTAATTAAATATGTATTTGGGAAATCAAATCGTCTTCGAAATAAATTATGCTTTACGTTCCCTCTGGATTATCTTCTTGACCAAATTTCATGATCTTCCTTCATTAACGATGCAAGTTTTTTTTGTTCAACATCGTCGATCAAGTATTATTATTTACTTTACAAATAAAACGTGTGTGGATCGAAATACAGACGATTCCAGTGAAACAATCGTAACAAACACTTAGAGTCGTAAGTTCTTATATGGTTTTGGGGATAACCATGTGCATTTATCAGTAGTTTAATGGGATATTAGAGGGATCGTGATGTATAACAAAATCGACGCCATTATACAATTGAGACTCAGTATATATAGTGTAGTTAAAGGATATATTTCATTATTATTGGTTAAATACTATTTGCTACGATGATTACTCAATTCAATGTAAAACAAATTTAGGGCAATGTTTGAGTGAATGATTAGCGTTGGTTCCAATAGAACGACAAAATCTGTTGAAATTAAGTCCTAAGAATATTTAGTAATAGGTACATTTCTTGTGTTAACTTATTTGAAAAGCTGTTGTTGTGAAAATTAATTTCAAGAAGATAATATTATCGAATAATTCTAACAATACAACATAATATGGTAGATAGAAATTAATTATGAACATCTGAGTTTTTTTTAAATCAGGTTGCATATTATATTTGTATAATTACTTATATATAAAATGTGGATACCAAAATACATTGACGTATATTTAATATTATCGAATTTCTAATTGAAATTGTTTTAAATTTTAAAATAAATACGTATTGCAATAAAAATCAACATTATCGTGTTTTACTTGTTGATTTTAAAACACGAAAAAAGTACTTTTTACATTTCAAATTGCGAGTTCAGAAAAAAAACGCCTTTTAGTGGTTGGTTGAGTTAGAATTGTTTCGTTCGTGGAGGAAAATATTGCAGTTGATAGATATATTAATTTCAAAAGAAATAATAAATAATTTCTTCCGATAAAACGATTTTGATTGGAGAACAGTGTAATAATAATAAAAAGATATATTATATTATAGTATTATTACTGTTAAATATGCTTTTGAAAAAATGTATTTCTTTGTCTATTGCTTTCCCATTTTACTTATTCGTATGGAAAAAAAAAATGTAATTATGGTACCGAAAAATATGTCCACGTGTATTAAGTGAACCAAGTCCTCTGATCGAATAGTTCATAGTAGGAAAAAATAAAAATAAACATCATTGTGAAATCTTTTACAATTTATTTATAAATATTGATGGAAATATAGCTAAAAATATTAAGGATATAACTTTTATATTTGAAGAAAACACTTTTTATAGTATTATTTAACAATTTTTCTTTTTTATGAAAATATTAAAGGGTCTGATATTTTTCAAATTATAAATAATCTCCAAATCACATCAATGTAGCCATGTGCGTTCTAATGGAGTGTTGGTTAAAATTTTTAAATATGTACAGAAAGTTTAACAAACTATTTATTTAATGTTATATTTATATGATTTAAAAATTACATTTATAATCTCATTTATAATTTCTAAATCTAAAGTATCCAACTACTCTGATGTTGTAAGTAGTAACAGCTCTAAACGATTGTAAGATTATAATTATAATTCCCGATGAAAAACTGGATGAACTAAGGGGGGGAAAAAAAGAAAAACAGATTAAAATTTTTTATTAAAATGTTATAAATATTAACTTATTTTTATAAGTTTTTTAAATATTTTTTTACATATTTTTTTAGTTTATACTTTGTCATATACAGTCTCATACTCTCCTATGACAAAATCATTTGACCGCCACTAGCACTGAGTATGAACGTAATACTAATGGCGATATCTTTTGGCTTAAGACAAAGCTTTCGGTACTAGGATTCATACTGAATTAATATTCTAGTAATTTTTTTAAGATTAATGGGATTGCTGGTGATGAAATGATAGTCGCCACCTGTGGTGTTCTCCAAAGAAGTTTTTAGGTCAAATTTTATTGATTTTATACATAGATAGTAATATTGTAATTTAGACATTGATGAGCTTATTGTAATCTATGCTAAAGATATATGTTTACCGTTCTCGTAAGGTTCATAGAATTAAGCATTTCTTAAGGCAATACATGTAAATGTAATTGAATTTTTATAACCTAGGAGATTAAATATGGATTAAAAAAAAATACATTTTATGTTAAATATTTTGAGAAGACGATTTTTATGAATGAACTCTACATTTTCGTGATAATAGCAACGTATGCAATGGTATGGATTATCATAAATTAATTAGAGTTGCAATATCCGTTACTTAGATATTATAACTTATGACAAACACTTGAGACGGAATTTGCATGTGAATAATTTAGTTATATGTTGTATGTATATTAGGCGAACTATATCAAGAAAGTTGTCAATATGGTTTATTAATTTCGAAAGGGCTTGCTGAAAATGCCCTGAAACTATTATGACTTCAGAAAAGACGGATAGCTTGTATAATATGTATGTCTCTAGGAATGTAATATTGAAGGATCTTCCAGTCAAAACTTCAAGGTGTTTAACATATTACCAGTGGGATTTCTATTCGAAAAAAAAGCTTTTATGTTGGTGGTTAATAATATATAGGCTTTTTAGATAGTGTGAACATAGAACTAAATACTATTTCTTAAAAAAAAATATTTTGGTTACAAACCTATCGATTATCAGGGGGCAAAATTTTATAATTTTATAAAAAAAAAATTGCTTGTTATAAAATGTAAACAATTGTTCAAAATGTTGTTTAGTAGTTATTTATGTAATTTTATTAATTAAAGTTAGTTTAAACCTTATAACGTATTTCAAATTTTAATTAATCATACCTCTTATTTATAAAAAATTGCATTTTGAATTATTTTTATTTGCCAAATTATATTTGTAAATTTCATGATTTTCTATATTTGCTACAAGTGTGGTTTACAGAAGGTAGATAATTCAACCTGTATAGTGAACAAAACACAAATTAAGAGATCCGTCAATGAACCAAAAAATTTTCAATGTTATTTAATTACCTATAGGGGAGCATTATACAATTTATAATATTGATTTATAAATAAACGAATTCTTTATAATTAAAATCTAAAAATCCATATAAAAAAGGTTTTGAATATCAATTGTAATATATAAGGTATTTTAAAATTGTATTTGTCGAAAAAGACAAAATATTTATATACATGGCATACATTTTTTTCAGTAAATTTCTTCTCCTATATATATATATATATATATATATAAATATAGGAACTCTTATATGCGGCACAGAACATTTTACACATATTATACAATATTTTTACACATTAAACGTATATTTTAATTATATATTATAAAAAAAAAAAAAACAATTATAATTATATTTAATTAATTATTTAAGACGAACATTCAAGTTTGTATAGAAATCTGAAATAGAAATTTAAAATTGTTTAAAAAACATTGATGTTTCCGTCAATGTCGAGATGTCTTTTCCCAGAAAAGATAATTAATACGAGTAACATAAATATTGTACACTCATCTTCTATTCTAACAGTTTATTATTATGAATCAGGAGTAGATTTACTAATAAGATTTACGGTCGTCCGAAAACAGAAATACATTTTTCGAAAACTTTCTTTATATTCTCCCGTGTGCTGTTATACAACAAATAAAATTACATTTTTGGCTTCCAGAAAACACAGTATACAATAAACATATAATATAAGCGATTGTTTATGTTTACATTACGTAAATTATCTATACTTAGAAGTGAAAAGTGAGGAATCTATACATGATATGCAATTGCCCCACGATTAAATTACAAATTGTGCAACGTTGTAGTATTTGGAATTTTCTCAGTAAAAAAAAAAAATAAAATAAAACTATTTTAATTTTGTTTCATCTGTCCATATAATGTATGTATAATAATATACCTATAATACTATACTAAACTAATAAATTAGTTATTTCTATTTATAAAATATTTTTAATTTAACTCTTCCTTCTATTGTAACACATTATATATGCTATATTATCATTTTATTGTTATTAATTATTGTTAAATTGGACTTCGTCCGTCATGTTAATAAAATAAAATAAAATAAATAAATAAGAAAAATACATATTGTACATATATAGTATTATACATTTACCGATGTTGTTTCATGATAAATTTATCCATACACGTTTTTAAAATTCGGAACATTTACGTTTGGCATTTTTACTTTTAGTGCTTTATATGAAATTGAATTGTTTTTATTTTACTAATTTATGTGTAATTTACTATTTAATTATTTAATAATTTTTGTTTATTATTACCTACATATTGGGTTGTATATGGCTGTGTCTTGCCGGATTAGTGTTTAATAAACAACTTTCACACTATCATAGCTTAGTAGTTACTATCCTTTACTTCTCTTAAATAATATTGTAGCTTGACCAGTTATAGATAAAGAGGTCTTATATCATTTAAATAATATTGTATTAAAAATTAAGATACAAGTGAAATATTTTCCACATACAAGTAATCTGCCCTAATATACTGGTATAAACTATATCTGCAATATATATATATACAAATAAAACAATTGTTGGTCAAATATACTTTTAGTTTTTTTTTCAAAACACCTGCTAAAATATTTTGAATATATTTTAAATTAAGCTTGTAAAAAAAATATAGATTAATTTTTTTTATATAAATAAATAATGAGTATAACTATTTATGGTTTATCCTACATTAAAAGTGCATTTAAAATGCAGTATCGGCAATATATATATATATATATATATGTACTATACTTAAGTAACTTTTATAATGTAACAATAACTATATAACACTAAAGAAAAATTCAATAAATATATTTAAATTCCAGATTCTATAATTATTAATAAACTACCACGTATATAAGTATCTTTTTATCGCAGTAGATCAAAAAAATTAAAATAGTTAAAATTATTCTAAGTTCAAAAATAATTCAGAATTTTGCCAAGTCCGAAATTAAAATACTTGTAAAACTCGACTAAATCCTAGAGAGATGTTATACCTATAAAAATAGAAAAGCCACCGGCGTGGAGTATGTGCCTCGAGAACATTCTGATACGGATTCTCGGATTCCTGCTAGTAACACAAATATAGGCTCAGAAAACGACCAAACAATTTCGGACCTAGATCCTTTTGTCAACGACCAAACCCCCAGACCAATAAGATCTAGGAGATGCCTCAGTGATATTCCCCTGGTATAACACTAATTAATTATAAACATATTAATTACTAACACAGCAATATTATGTACACTGAACCAAATATATCTGTGATTTCAATAAAAATATAGATTAATTTAATAATATGGTTGTTAATATACGTCCAATAAAATATTTGTTCATTCAGAAATAAAATATTTGTTAATTTAACAATAAAAAAACTAAACGTATTATTGATTTAACAATATATTTTATCAATGTCTTGGGTAAAATTGTGCAATTGAATACAGATTTATTTGAATTAACAAATATTTTTTTCGTAGAACAAGCCCATTTGTTAATCAAAATGATCAATTCAAACAGAATATTTTTTTAATTCAATAACATATTTTATTATAATAATAAAATCTATATTCATTTTACAAATTATTTTTATTAAATTATAACTCATATTATATTTTGTGCAATTTACAAAAACAACTTGTTATTGTAAACACATTTTTCATTAATTAAACAATATATAGGTACATTAAAATCATAAAAATTTTAGTATTTCAACAAACATTCGTTTGTTAAAATTCGATTATTGCATATTGTTAATTCTATGAATAATATTTGGTTCAGTGTATATTACATTTTAGATTATTGTTATCAAGATAATATTATCATTAAAATATTTTTTTATAATAATTTTCCATCTTTTTGGGTAGTTTAATGCCCTGAAAGAGGAAAAATGTTCTTCGGGTTCCGCGATATTTGTCACGTCACCTCCAGTACACGGTGTCTGCAATACGGCCTTTATACTTCTCTGAAAATAGTAATAATCGCCCCCCCCCCTTAAAATCTGCCACCCGTGAGTGTAAAACCTACGTTCATCCATCTACGTATGATTCAACAGTACACTCATATATTATGATTAGGGCCCGGAACTTAATACACTTAAAAAGTACTAAAAATGCATGCATTTATGCACTTAAAAAGTACAAATATGGCATAAAAATATACACTTATTTTTATTTATTTTTTTACATACATATTTATATAAATACAAATATTTCATAAAACTATAAAATATATGTAGTTCTGAGTAAATATTCTTAGGATAGTTTAATGTATTTCATTAAATTTATAAATATATGGAAATTACAAAAATTGAAAATTGATAAAAAAAAATATGTCAATATAAAGTAATTTTTTATATTTAAATTTTCCATAGGTACTTTATTTTTAAAACAACTTTCAAAATTAACATTTTGTTTTGTTCTTTTCTAATGATTCAATTAAATTACATATTATCTGCAAAGCATAAAAAATAAAAATGAAAAAAATCGCTAAGTAGAGGTACCTACATAAATATAAGTAGTAATTTAAATTAAATTGCGTAAAATGTAATTATGTTCTTAGTGTGTTATCTTCAAAATTGTTGCATTGAATCGCTAAACATTGTTTAACATGTTTTCAAAATTGAAAGATCGGCGATTATCGGTTATCAAATTTTTATATTGTGAAAAACCCGCGTTCAACGTCAGTATAATTGTCGCGTATTTTAAAGTAGGTTTTGAAATATTGTGACCGGCTATATCATCCGGAAGACACTTTAAGACCGAAAAACACTATATATATATATATGCGTATGTATTGTATTTTTAAATTGTATCACTGTTACTATCTTTAAATATGCTTAAAAAAAATTTGTAAAATTCAGAAATATGGTCTTAAAACGAGAAAATCACCAAATATGCAAATATCTAATATACATTATAAACTTTTCCCGTGTTTTTCGTATAGTGCCTTGAAATTAATTTCCAGCTCGTTTAGCGACAAGTCTAAATAGCCCGCAAAAAAAAAAAAAAAAAAAAAAACACCACCAAATGTGCAACCATACTGCCGAGCCGCGGGCGTGCGGTGTCCGTTCGATATTTTTGGCGGTTCTGCCGATAACGCGACGATATTGCCGAAATAACGTGCGCAATAACCGCGACGGCGACACGATATAATGTTAGTCGGCCCCGAGAATTTCACCCGGTCCGCACGCGGTGGAGAACGCGAAAAAAGTCACGTGTGAACGTCGCGAGCGTAACGCGCGCACGTCCGTCGGTTATCGCTCCCCATCCTTCCCCGCCCTCTACCCGTGGTTGGTGGGGGGGGGAGGCGTGACGAGAGTTGTGGGACACGGTGATATTTATACGCGGGCTTTTCCAGTTTATCCCGTAGGTGCTTTATACGTGCTCGTGTCGGAAAAGATAATCGTCATTATCGTTATTATTTATTTTCGCGGATCCTGTTCGGACGGAAATATTTGGATATTATATTATAATATAAGTACCTACACCTCTGTACGCGTACATGTATACGTACGTATTATATACAATATTATTGTAGTTATATCGTTATAATTATTCATATTGACGATTCCCGGGGCAGCCGTGGAAACCGTCTACCGTCACGTGTATCGAGTTAGTCTCCCCTCCCCGTGTTATCCAATCTTTCCAAAATAATTTGTAACCTATTTGTAACCAACTTTTTGGAATTTGTAACCTCGTAGTTTACGAGATACAGCCGGTTTCTCGACGGTGAACTAACATAATCGTGGTAGCCTCGCCCCCCCCCCCTGATCCGCTTCAAACAAATTTCCCATTAATCTACTTAATTTGTAACCTATTCGTAACCAACTTTTCATAATTATTTGTAACCTCACCGTTTCCGAGTTATGAGCACTTTTATCATGGGGGATCAGTCCCCCTCAAGTTAATAAAATTACCCGAAACACTTTGTAACCTTTTAAGTAGATTAATATGAAATTTGTTTTAAGTGGATCGGACGATGTCGGAGGGCTACAGTGAATAGTTAGCCCCCTATCGAGAAACTGTGGCTGTATCTCGAGAACTACGAGGTTACAAATTCCAAAAAGTTGGTTACAAATAGGTTCCAAATTGAGGAAATGAGATTACAAATTGTTTTGGAAGGATTGGATAACACGGGGGGGGGGGCTAACTTCACACACGTTCTACCGTCACCGTAAGCTCAGTGGCGTACGTTACCAGCAAGTGTACGCTTTCATAATATTAAACCGGTTTTATTCGTATGGTAGTGTTGACGAGTCACACTACCGAGATACGATCGATTTTGGTTATTCATTTAAATAACGGCAGACATTGGATGGAGAATCCCTTGTGCAAGCGCCTGTGCTGTGGGAAAATGTATGAATACCTACGATATTACCTATTAACAACGACCTACGATTATATTATAACCATAACGAAATAGATAGGTATGTCAGCAACATATCGGACTAAAATTCGTATTGTTGCTGACATACCTATCAATTTCGCACGATCATAACCATAGTGCAACACGAGTTTAAATCACGGTTACCCACACGTGAGACAAACACACAGAACCGTATAAAAATCGTGAAAAACAAACCAGTTTGTTCGTTCGTATTTTCGCCGTGCGCCATAAGGTCGGTCGGAACCGTTTAGCGTGAAACGACACCGAGTCTACCGCTCGTTGTGGCTCGTCCGTTTCCGCGTTTCGGCAGCGCGGAGGTCAACGGGAAATGCCCGTAAAAGTGTCTGCCGTACAGCTGGCGTGGGTGGCCAATGGCGTCGGTTCGAATATTAATTTTTCGCCTACGGACCGGATATTGACCGATAAATACACACGCACACACGCCCCACTCCACTCTGCGCGGACAGTGCGGACACCTCTGTCGTTCGCTAATATTTTACGTACACACGCATAGAACCGGATACCGGGATTTCCCCGGGGTTTCCCCCTGGGTCCGGTAATCGCGTCGCGAACACTGTCGTACACCGGCGGCGTCCACGCGGAATTTACGATCGGGCCGGCGACGACGGTCACGTACGACGCTCGCCGCCTACGTTCACGTGCGGTACACGCGCCACAGTGTGGCTGACCTTTTTATTCGGTCGGAACCCGAACGATTGCCTGCGGTCGTCCTTTTCGGCCGCGCGATCGCCGATGGTCCGGGGGTCGGCGTTACGGGTTGCGGGGCCCCGAGCAAATCCGTATTTCGGGGACTTACATTTTTATTTATTTATTTATTTTTTTCAAACTTTTTATATTATATACTATTTATATATTATCGCGGTGAAAATTGTGTGTGGAAAGGAATAAATAGAAAATGTTTTGATTTTTTTCTCAATGAAATATTATATATCCTTAGCCTCCATATAGAGGCCCTTAGCAACCGCTCCGGTTGCATTGTCCTTCTGCCGGGCTCTGCAGCTATGACCACACGATTGCGCACGATATTACTAAAAGACCATACATTTCCGTTAATAGACCGAATTACGAGTGCAACGTTGCTAACTGGTAATTCGTACAGCAATAGAGACGACGAGTGATTTTTTTCTTTTTTGACATCGAAAAATCACCCAATTATTGGAACCCTGATTTTCATGTACATATTATAATACGTTGTGTATAGGCGTTACCGAAACAATTTTCGTGTATATTTTTACAATTTTCATTACGTCGGTGTACAATTATTATGTTAAAAATTAACTAAAATTTGCTAGGCCGTATCTAATCATCGTGTATCGATTATATATCGGCAATCGTATCAATCGAAATTGTAATATCATGCGCAATATGTACTGTACTACTACTACTACTACTACTACTACTACGAAAACGGTAATATTGCTCTAAATTTGGCCAGGTAAAATATATACAGTCGTAATGTTGAAAAAGGTACTTGGGAAATCGTAATTTACCCGAAACCACTACGCACACGTTTAGTAACAATATTCGCTCTCACGTGCACGTTTTATGTTGCCATAGGTTTTTGGTGTTTACTGCGTATTCGGACGACCGAATGTTCGTGAAAATGTACGTTTTTCGCCACTTCAACGCTGACTTGTACTTTAGGTGAACATAACGGACGGGCGGTTGTCTGTGATGAGAAAGAAAAACGAAATACATTCGATTACGCGATCGGTGTTCACCAAACGAGGGCTGATATAACGGTCCTAAAAGGACGATAGGACGTGGGAAGGAGAGAGTGGAAAGCGGGTCAATTTTTACAAAACTATTTTACTTTGTGTAATAAAATACAATTGGAAAAATCCTCGTATACTCTGCATTAGGCGCGTGAGTACTCGATCGCAGTTGTCGAAAGACACTCTTGGTGGCAGCATTACGCATTTGAAATCAAAGTTTATGACCAGAATTTCGGTGCAATAAAAATAACTATCAACTGTGCTGTGAGTTCCGGTATGTATATAATGCAAGAATAGACGTAGTGGAATAAACGTGATTGAATATCACTAATAAATCTAAAGACATAGTAATAAACCATGGTAGGCACGACACAAGTTAGTAAACAGCTAGCTAGTTTCAAATTGTTAAATTATTATTAGTCTACGTTATTTCTAACATTCTAAAACCAACTTATTTGTATTTTTGTATCATCAATATTAACCACGTATATAACCTCGACCAATCATTATAAATATTATATTTAAATATTACGTACCAAATACTGTCGGCTGTGGTCGAAATGCGTATTTAGGCGTACGAGGTGCCCAGTTCGATTACTAGGTAGAAAATAAGGTCACCAAAGAGATTTTTCTCTCTTATGGCGTCTGGTCTCTAGTGTAATCCGGCCATAATTACCAAATCCGTCCAGTTATTTGGTTAGCTATGCTTATCATCATAGCTACCACGGACCGTCTTCGACTCCACTATTATGTGAAGGTACAAACCTGAGAATGTTGAAGTTTGAGAAATAAGAGGATGTAAAACGTTTAATTTTTATTAGGTACGTGGTTTTAAGCTAATCGAATGCATTCAAAAATCGATAAAAAAATCTGCATGTTAAATTATTTAATATATATATTAATTATTTATACAGAAATATAAAATATTAATTTATGAATTTTGGCGATATACCAAATATTAGATGCATATGAATAAATATTCGACTGAAATAATATGGTACTCCTTAACGTGAACATACTACAGCATGGCTATAGATAGAATGATTGCATAACGATACCAGTAAAATATATTATATTCAAATTATAAGGTTTAATCATTAAATAACTAATATACGACATTCAATAATTGTAACTAAGTTAAGTGATTAAAGCGCTTAAAACCTACTAAACAATATAATACACCATTATGAAAATAATATATCTACATAATATTATATAAACTGAAGTTTGTGGTCCAATCTTTAAAAACAAAAGCGCAGTAGGTATAGCTATATACTAAAGTTAATTTTATTGTCCAGAAGTTCAAAATTATTATGAGAGTTGTTCAAATGAGCGAGAACTGAAACAAATTTAATCGAAGAAATCCCCCGTTCTGCATATAATCTAAAATTGATTATCGGGTTTTAAAGTTGAATTTGGAGTATAATACTCGTACTTTGATGTATTGGATAGATACCCTTATACACCTGCTTTGTCCGTCTGACCGTCATGATACTTCATTGTTTTGATTTTTAAACATTTTTATTTTGATATTTATTACTCACGCGTGTATCTATATAACGACCTAATATCCTAATATCCGGATAATTCGTTGATAATAACTTCCTAAATTACAAATGAAGATAATTAAATAAAGAAATTATTTTAGAAAATGTCTATAAACCCGGCTTGAGTATAATAAGTTTAAATCCATACACAACGTTTAATACTATATTATATTTTGGTATGTTCGATAAAAAAATATGTTTCATGTGAGATATGTGAGACACTTAATGGATCCAAGATAAATAAATAGTGTTTTAATTTTAATTTTTTTATTTTTGTAAACGAAGGGAGCAATTTTCACATTTTCTCCATTCCGTGATCTGCCCTTGTCACCGATATGCGTGACCATTTAGGTTTAGTTACCTTACTATGGTTTGCGTGTCAACCGGGGCCAGGTCTGTGACTTTCTTCCTCAAATACATATTTATTTTATTTTATTGAGTCATTAAACGCAATACAATATAATATAAATATATACTAAAATACAAATTTAACAATATTATGTTATAATCATTAGTGATATAATTATAATAATTATATAAGACAACTAATATACTGAACTAAAGGCTCAGAGCATACGATGGAGTGACTATGATTATGACCATATGACTTCCAGAGACTCACTCCACATAGCCATATAGAAGTTTTGGTCAGCGTCATTACGGCAAGACGATGATAATAGTAAAATGTGCAGGTAAATTGAGAATATAGTTGGCAAAGCCTGCACACTTTTTAAAACCTGTTCAATCTAAAGTTGAACTTTTATAAGGAATAGATGGTAAATGAAGGCCTCTAAATTTTAGTCAAGTTTTATATTTTGTACGAAGGCACCAAAATAATTATGTATTTGGTTGTTCATCTTCAAGATTCCCATACGATAATTCAATTAAATATAATTATAAAGTATATATTATTAAGTAATTAGATACCTAAAATAAATAAAAAAAAATCTTTTTTTGGATAATTCTGAAGGCCTTCTGTTAATTTTGAGATGTTTGCTCATAATATCATAAATTTTGAAATAGAATAAGCATAAACTAACTATAATATATCGGATGAGTTGAATACAAATTTGAATTTAACATAATGTCTATTTTATATTATTTGAGTATAAATAATTTTACTTATATAAATGTGTACATTTTTGCGTTATTTACAAATCTAAAAAAAAAAATAAAAAAACAATTTTTTTTCATAGAACTAAAGAGGGAGATTTAATGTCTTAAAATACAAAAAAAAAAAAAAAATGTGACCTATACGAATGTGCATTACATTTTAATTTAAAAAACTTTATGGAATTTTTTTTTATATTCATAATAAAAAAATATCGATTATTACAACCATCGGTTTAAATGTGAAAGGGATAATTAATTATTGGTTGCTTTCAAAACAACAATTCTGGTCGTTTTAACCGAGAAAATATAGTCCATACAGATATTGGAAATTTTCCCGAAAATTACTGAGAAATTCCGAAACGATGTCTCTAATGTAACATCTGCGATTAACTGTCCCAAAAAGCGTTTTCCTAGGGACAAAAATACATAATTGTAAAACCAATATGTATAGAGGTCGTTCGATTCTTACATATATCGAGTAACGCCGGTGGTTGTAATATTATAATAATATTATATTTATACGTTGTGTGCCACTGGTGTTTATGGTTTGCAATCCACTTATGTTTACCACAATATAATATAATATGATCAACTTGATTTGACAAAGGTCGTATATTGTTGTTATAGTATATTGTTGTATACACGTGGTCACAATGAAGTCACCTATACATTTGTCGAGGGATACATATTGAGGTGGGTTAGAGAATTGTCAATATATATTTATAATTATTATAAATGAGATCCGTCCTTTCCGTCATAATATTGTTTAGTAATTTTAAATAATAAAAATATTATAATATGTACATGAGTATAATATTTTTGTTAAAAATAATACTGTGATTTTTACGATTCCCACACAACAATCTACAATAAAATATTATGTATTACAAGAGGCGATACAGGGGGGGGGGAGGCTAGAAGAAATTTTCTCCCATTCAAAAATAAAAAAAGATCATAGTATTATTCCATTAGTATTTATCTCGGGTCCATCGAATACTCGAATGTGTGTCATATCTCATATATAGTAACATAATATAATATATAAATCATATTTTTGGAAAAATACAATATAATATTATATAGTAGATAATGTTGTGTAATTGTACACGAATTTTAATTCATAAACTGAAAAATTAATCTCAAAAAATAACAAACAACTATATTATTATATATAAAATAGGATTATTTTGGAAAATTTTACCCTTGTGCCTGTTCAGGAACCCTGACTCCGTCGATATCTATTTATAGGAAATTAATAAAGTAAATGTTAAACATTCTTTTCTTGGTAAAAAAAATAAATGTAAAATGATAATCGAAGAAATTAGACACAATGTATAACTTCTAGGACAACTAAAACAAAAAACGAATGTGAATTTTGTTCAAGCACACGCCCAAATATGTATATTAAACCTAAGTAATACTTATAATTTCTAAATAATAGCTAGTCTAAAATGATAATTACCAGACGTTTTACATTATTTGAATATTATTAATTAAATAATGTTTATAATTTTAATCACGGATAAAAATATTATCACAGAACACAACAGAAGCGACATAATTTTGGCACCTTGGGATCCATACATGATGTTATAGGAACGATACTCTGTGTTATTATTTACAATCCTCTCCACCCATCCTTAATTTAAAATGCTTTAACAAAAAAGAAATTTTCAAAAATGATTTCAAACATTTTAAACGTAAATATAGTATTTATACGAAGAAACAAAAAAAAAAAAAATGAATTTTTTTGACAAAATACGAAAAAGTTAAATGAATAAACAAATAGCGTATGTTCCCTTCCCTAATATAATAATAATCGATTATTTTTTATTTTTTTTTTTCAAAATTGAATATGTTGGCGTTTTATTCTTTTTTTTTTTACCACTTATTATTGTATTCGTTGTTTTTCGTATTTGGATCACAAAATATTGTTTAACCATGTACACATTTCAAACGTGATGAAATAAATATTATATTGTATTATCTATACACGGATAAAAGAATATAAATCAGTTTTATATAGCCCTCATATACAGTGTTTGGAGTATTTTTAGTATTTATTTTTATCACGTTTTGCATAATATTATTATTATATAGTGGTTTATTAATTTTTTAACAGCGTAATTTATATAATTTTTTAATAATCCCCGGGTAAGTAATGTCATTGTTGTGATACAAAATATGACAACCAATTTTTCAACATTAATTTATATGAGTATGTTAACGTTTCGAATATTGTGTTGAATTATTCTCATTGTTTCTATAATATTTAAGTGCCACAAGACCACTTGGTTTGTTTTATTCGTGCTTGAACTTCTGAGTATAGGTTAATTAAGTATTAACTAATATTAGCTTTAGAGTTTTAGATGGCGCCAATATTATCACATTAAAATTTAATTTTTACAATTTTTAAAATTTTTAAAACTTTGTTTTAAATGAAAGCTAGTAAATTTAATATTAAATTAAATTAAATTAATAAAAAAAGAATTAATTATTATAAAATATTGCGCTTGAGAAGAATAAAAATAAAATTTTTATCTAAAACTATTACTTAATTTTAGGATATAACGACAAAAATTTGAAAACGTAATCGTTTTTATATTCCAACTCAAAAACTATATAAAAATATGGATAATATAATTATTAGCACAATCCAATTTAACAGTTTGTATTTATTTATAAATTCTTTGTATATAATATTGTTAATTATACTGACAGTGATTTTAATGTAATGAAATTGATTTTGAGAGAGCTTTTTCGAAATTTGGATTTAGAATATTTAATTATACCGAATTTATTGACATAATTACCTACATAACCTAAGTTAAATATATAATCGTTATATTTATCAAATTAAAGTATTTAACATAATACAAATTCAAAGGTGTTTCGTGAAAAACAATTTTATTTTTAAAAATACATCAATATAAAATGAATTCAGAAGGAGGTGGAAGCACTTCACTTTTTGGGTGTTAGTGGGGGTGAATAGCTTCGCTAATCAGACAGGATAATCTTGGTGGATTTATTGTATTCGAAAAAACTGTGTATGTTTGATTATTTAAAAATAAATTATTTTGTTTGATATGTCAGTTATATATTCAAATATTCAGTATTTATTCACCGTAAGAACAAACCTAGCATTACATTTGATTAAAGATTATCATACTAGTTATAATATACACAATATTTATTTACAAAGCTAATCATAATATACTTAACTATTACTGTAATAATGATATATTCAGTATAATTTGGTGTTAAGATTTTATTTAACGAATTGTACTTTAGGTTATTTTCCTAGTCGTATTCTTTAAAATTCTAATTAAAAATACTTATCAATTAACGTACATAAAGGTATTATACTCGTATATGTAAATTTATATAATAATAATACAACAATTTGCGTATTTTACAGAATAAGAATTAAATACAGATAAAAAATGAACTGGCAAAGTAGGTAGGTACGTTATTAGGTTCTTGCCTTATATTTATAGTTTTTATTAATTTCCCAAGTGTCAAATTACTATGTAATATGCACGAAATGAGTGTGGATTTATACCATTATAAAACCACTATATCTCTCACTCCGCTAAGAATCTAAAACAATTTTTAGCCGTCCATTTATCAAATTTAGTTAAAGTAATATTATATACGACTTATGTTATAATCAATTTTTTCAGGCCTTAAAATCTCATTTTATCAAAAAAAAATTTAAATATCTTAAAATCAATTATATAGTCGAACATTTTTTTGGGATTTAATTAGAGCAGTGCATATTCACCTTTGTATACATTTTTCAGGTGTTGACGCCAAAGCTTTGAAATCTAAAATGTAGAGACTAAAATTTTAAAACTTAATCACCGTGAGTATAATACTATAATACTAAATTGCGTACGATTCAGTTTACATTTCTTGATTTCATTATTTTCAAAATTTCGAAGAAATAAGAAATCTTGTTTTGACAAAACCGTATTTTAAGCGTTCTTTTGGACGTTTTTCGTTGCGCATTAAAAAAGTATTGGGAAAATTTGAAAAATGCCTTTTTAAAGTACAAACTGGATTCCGGAAGATGGTGAACCATTTAACAATAGAAAGTCTTCTGGTCGAAAATTTGTTAAAAAATAAAACCACTAGGTCCGTCTATATGACCAGAATCTAAAATACTTAAATTACGTAGTTTTATTTAATAAAAAAAAACATTTACCATTATAAGGTATTTTATTTTTATTGTTTGTATAAAAAATAATATACCATTTGCGCGGTTATAGGTACATAACCCATTGTTTCACAGGATACTAATTATTCGTGTACGAGTATACGTGCACATAGATTACCGTTGTATACAATATAGTTTCCGTATAGGTATATATTGTTCCGTCTGATATAATTATATACGCTTAACTATTATATTTCATCTTACGAGCATATACGAACCACTTTACAGAAATCAAGACACGTTGGACAATAATATATTATGCTATTTTCAACATTGAGACCATAAAAATAATATTAGTAATTTGTGAGTATTTAATAAGTACTATAAATCGTTTAACTCGAAGTTGATTTTATACAACTGGAATAATAAAAAATTCCTATTTTATATAAATAATAATAAAAAAAAAAAGATTGACCTCATACCATTTAACGCGAACGAAAACAATAATAACGTCATTAGATAAAATACCGAATAATATTGTCAAGGTAAAGTCCTTACAATTATCAATCTTAATGTAATATGCAATCCTTAACGTCAAGTCTATACGACATAAGTGCGTTTTTTGGAGAACAATTAAAACGGTGACAATATATATATATATATATTATAGCTAGTGATGTTACGAACCCAAAGTTTTCAGGTCGAACCAAACTCGAATCGAACTTTTTCAAATTTTAATAGATTTCAATCGAAGCCGACCGAACTTCAAAAATTTTTTAAAACTTAATTGATTTAATAGTTGGCATCTAAAGAGCTTCTTTTTTCCCCAATAAAATGACTGTCAAAATACTGAATACCGGTAATAAATTTACCGAGTATCAGTGTATTATCAATAAGACGACAAAAAAAATATATATATATTTTTGTACCGTACCACGATTATTGGTATACGAATTACGATTAATGTATGTTTTCTGCATATTTTTTGCTTTCAACACCGAAAAATCGTCAAAATAATCATTGATCGATACTAATATAAAATATTTTTAATATTTTTAATTATATTATGGAATATGGGTATTTATATGATTCGTAAATATTTTTTAATGAGTACATCATGTTATATAATATTGATAAACGATAACAAAAATTCGTCGATAATAATAAGTACTCATATATATTACGGGAAAAATTATTATCCGTTCTAAAAATAGAAAAGAACTACATTTTTGATATTTTTCTCTTGCGACTTTCGACAAATTATGTTCAAATTTTGTTTTCCTTGGTTCGATATTCGAACAGAACTATTTTGTGATTAATTTGGTTCGAATATTTTAAATTTTGAGTTAGATTTTCAAACCGAATCGAATACCCCGAGTTCGGTTCAGTTCGGTTTGAAAATCGAATAGTTCGTAACATCACTAATTATAGCA
The DNA here is from genome assembly GCA_025469235.1 of Pemphigus obesinymphae. Classification (NCBI taxonomy): domain Eukaryota; kingdom Metazoa; phylum Arthropoda; class Insecta; order Hemiptera; family Aphididae; genus Pemphigus; species Pemphigus obesinymphae. Next base: position 72,453 of record JAIPRL010000696.1, read on the forward strand.
TTTAAGAACCTAATTTTTAAATGTATCACCTTTGTATTGATCTATTTATCAATAGCAGTAAGGCGTTTGTAAAATGTAATGTGATCAAAATTATATTTTAAGAAGACACTTAAAAATGGTTTTTTCCAGCAAGGAAATTTGGATGTATACTTGCCAATGATACACAAACTAATTTTACCACATATTATTTTTTAAAAGTATTAGTCTGGGGTATTGTTTTTTAAATTTCGTTTTCAGTTATGACTTTATTTCCACATGTCAGTTATTCTTTTACACATAATAATATAATACTAAAAGAAAAAAAAATAATCATTTATTCGGCTTAAAAGTAAATTATATATTACATGAACAAAAAATGCAAAAGTATAAACATTTAGTCCGGAGTTGAAATTAATAACTTTTGTTTTTGACACACGCGTTGGTCCGTTACACTATAAGTTGTGGACACGCAATCAAGTTTTTTTTATTTGTTTGTTAGTTTATTGTTTATAGAAAAAATACAATGCTAATAATAACTAATTATAAGAGATAAAATATGGTTGTAAGTTTTTTTGTATTTTACGAACATACAAATAATTTTATGAGCATATATAACACAGGAAATAACTTTGGGGCAATTTCAAAAATAATTTTAGTTTATTCAAAATTGGTCAGTGGTACTTTGTGCAAACTGATAACAATATATGTATGTATGTATCTATACATGCATACATACATTTTTATAAATCCAACATCACAAAAATAATTCCAACAACTTTTTGTTTTGCGCTGAAAATTGTTAAAATACGTATATGTACACGTAATTAAGCGTATTATTCTTATAATTATGTGTTTTTAATAATTTATCGTAGGTATAATCGTCACAAGTTCACAAGTGTGTTTTAAAACGTATACATATTATAATATACGTAATAAATTTGGACTGAACACTATTACCTTCCTTCATCCGCAATTCGGCATATTAATCCACATTGAAATGTTAATGGCCAAAGTCCCTTATTTTAAAACACCGCCCTGAATATCTGTGAAAAATAGAAAAATGGCATTATTTTTAATCCTATTATTGAGTTCGTCCACTAAATGTTCCATTTACACTAATGGACAATTTTATAATATATAAATGATTCGTTAAAATTGATTTAAAAGTGTCTTTAGAATAGTTTGTTTAATTATTTTCGAACGACTCTCGATACTTTCAAAATCATTGTAATTGATAACAAATTATTAAAAATAGAGTATGAGTTCGTGGATATAATTATTCTAAAACTCCTATACAAATCCTTCCTCAAATTAAAAAAGGTGTCAAGTAGGGGTGAAAGAACTTCTGATAGGATACGGGTAGTGGACATATTAAATTTGACATCAATGATAAATCATTGAATTCTATGAAATGATTTTGGGCGGAATTTGGTGCAATATTCAGAACTATAAACTATAGTAAAAAAATGCATGACTTCACTATAAACATTATTTTAGTAATAAAATATAGTAACCATGGCAACTTTGTTTGTTATTTTTCCATTTATAAAAATTTTCAGTAATAAATGATAGTTTTTCTTAACACTTAAGGAAACTACGGAGAAAGTAAGAAAAAACTCTTTACTACAAAAGTCATACTCGTCTCTTACCTAAAAAGCTGTTTCCATAAAAAAAATTAATTATAAATATTAAACAACATTGTGAAACCAATCGATTCCAATCACTTCACTCAAAATTTGAAATAGAATAGATTTACCAAAACTTTTAACTAAATTATTTTTTTATCATCAAATAATTTTATATAATATCTACCTACTTATATGTATATTAATATATGTACTACTATATATACTACAGGCACTTAATAAATTAACGTTTTGAATTTAGGTACGTTTTATTAATTACTGATTCATTTTTATTTTTTAAATATAAATACGATTATAATGGTATTACTTATTATGTTTTAAATTAAAATTTAATTGTATGGTAAAAAAAAAGTTCTGTTATATTCTTAAAAATTTACATCAGAAACGAAATTAAGATTGCAATATTATATTAATAACTTAACCTATATATTACATCAAATGACAATGTGGATTCTTGTGATGTGATGCATACCAAATTATTGTATAATTATTTTTGAATATATCACTGATTATTGAATAGCTTGACAAAATGTGTGGAGTACAACGCATTTATATTGTGTACTACGTTTGTATTACAAATATTGTGCATTCTTATCAATATTTGGTGTTCGTACATGTGTTTTAGTGGTCATAATGCAACATTTCAGTAAATATTTTGAGCTATAATTTGATTAACAAATTATATACATACCTATTAAAAATAATTTTATCTTACACCGATTGTCTCGAATTTGGTTATCATAAAAGAACATTTTATAAATAATAGGAAATTTTAGCAAAATAATAATAATACTCATAATTTTTATAAAATATATACACGAGTACACAATAATATGATGGAAAAATAGATGATAAGCGGTGGATTTTCAACTGATTACATCTAAAACAGATGCTAAACTACTGTAGGTGTAAGTATAATGAAATATACAGAAATTTTAATAATGAAAAAATTTTAATAATTGAAACCTTGGATTTCCTTTGGTCTCTTCACTTCAATAAAGACTAGAGAAAAAATGTGCCTATAATAAAACTGTTAAACAATCATTTAGTATTAATTTTAAAAATGCATATATTTTGTACAGAAATTTGTTAAATAAATTGATTAAAAATGCTCAAAATATGTATTATTGTAATATAATTATTAAAGCTAGTAATGATAATAAATAAAAAAATAATATAATAATACGGAATTGTATTAGAGAATCACATAATATAAAAACTAATAAACAAACAAATACAAATGAAGTACTTCATGAATTGTTTTAGACAAGAACGAAATTCCTAACATTTTTAATACGTTTTTTGTCAATAGAGAATATAATATTGTTAATAGTATTAATCTAAATAATTCTAAACGGATAGACTGGAATTATCATAATAATAACTGTTATAATCATAATCAATATTTTTTAGAAATATTGAGCTAATTGAAATAATTAATATTATTAATAAATGTAAAGACCATTCTTAGTTTTATAAAGGATCCTTGTCTAAAACAAATGGCTAATAACAATCACTATAACCCTTAACTATTATATTTAATAAATTTTTATCATCAGGAGAATTTCCTACGAGTTATAAAAAAAATCAGTTGTTATTCCACATTCAAAAAACACAAACATTAACAATTGTACGAATTATATACCAATAACTTTACCGTTAAAAATGTCTAAAATTCTTTAAAAATGTATTAAAATAAGACTGACAGAGTTTAAAACTAAAAATAACTTTTATTAATAAAAATCAAATTGAATTTAGGAACAATTTATCCACTAATGATGCAACTTATTACTCTACAAAAATTATTTACGATCAATTAGATTCAAAAAAACATATAATTTGTGTGTTCTTAGACTTTAAAAAAGCATTTAACTCGGTTGATCACAATATGTTGGTAGTTTAGAATAATGTGGAGTGAGAGGTATTGAATTACTTTTTTAAGTCTTATTTTACCGATAGATACCAAAGAGTTAAAATCAATAATGAATTTAGTAAATGATCAACGATAAAATATTGTGTACATTAAGTAACAATATTAGGTACTTTAATTTGTATTATTTATAAAAATGGACATCTAAACCAAAATGTCGATGGAAAAATATTATGTTTAGCAGATGACACTGCTATTCTATTTAGTAGCAACTCTGTAAATTATCCTGACATTAAAGTAAATGCCGGTCTAAATAAAGTTAAATCTTGATTAGATAATAACTCATTTCAAATTAATTTTGATAAATATATATTCTTGCAATTTTGAATCAAAAATTTCTCGAACGCGGAAATTTATAAATATCTATTACATAATAACTTGTGTAAATTTGATACGAACAATTGTAGTTGTCAAAATTCAGTCAAGTACTTAAGTCTATAATATGACAATTATTTAAAATGGAATATGCATATCGAAAAATTTATAATCAACTTAAGAAAATTATTTTATATTTTTAAAACTCTTCAAAATGTTTTGTGTTTTAATGATACATCAATCTCTGATACAATCAATCGTTTTTTTATGGTATTGCCTATTTGGGTTCTGCGTATCAAACACATACTATTAAACTAGAAATCCCATTAAATTATTTAATTAAATATTTATTTGATAAGCCATGACTTCACTCTACTATTTCACTGTACAAAGAATTAAAAATATTTAATTTTACTTCTTTTTACTTTTTCTATGTTTGTGCATTAATGTTTAAGCATAAGAATACCATTACACTACAAAACCATAATCATAGTCCTCGATTTAAGCATAATTTTAATATAATAATTAATAATTAATTATAAATATTCCTAAATCAAAAACAACTTTGCTTAATTTTGTCCATATTATGCATTTATAAATTTCTGCACTAAATTCAATATTAATATCCATAACTTTTATAATCTCAATCATTTAAAAAAAATTGTCTCTGCTGTTATTTATAGTAAAATGTATTTTATAGTATTTTATTTAATTTTCATTAGTATTTTCTTATTTGTTGTATTAGCTACTGATAATTATTATTATAGTTAAGTTTCGTTTTAATTTTGTTTCATTTATGTATTTTATAACATAAATTTGTAAATGAATAATATTAATCATTATATATTTTGTAACGTTGAACTCTCACTTCCGCACAGCCTTTGGCTTGGAGGTGAATATCTCATATTTAATTAAAAATTGTTATAGTTGGAAACTCAATAAATTATTATTATTATTGCTATAATTATATATTTTGTAACCGTCAGTTTTGTACATATATTATTTAAATTATTATTCAACAATTTTAATTTCACATACGGATAACAGTTTTTTAAACATAAGGTTAAAAATATACATATTTTTTTATTTAAATGTGAACTTCGCCAAACCTCATATTCAGTATAAATAAATCATGAAGTAAAGTCAAAAGTTATAGAATTAATTTTACCTCAATATTATAAATAAGGTCTGGAAATTTAGGTTTAAAATAAAGTAAAAATATGATGCTAATATGCACAAAAAAAAAATTCAAATTATTTTATTTTTATTTTCTTTCAAAAATAAAAAAAATTAAAAAATTAGTCTATAAACCTCAAAATATGCTTTTATGTTCTGTTTTTTTACGTAAGTATTAAGAATACTAATTCTTTAATAGATGAGTGTACGCATCACGGTAGATACCACATTTTTGAAAACGCACGTATGGTTGCGTACACTTACGCGTATACGTATGATTACATGACAAAGTTAAGAATTCACAGGAAGTGTGTTTAACTTAATACAATTTTCACCAAAAATCATAATTCATACAAATGTTTAAGTGAAAACAAATTAACTCATTTTTGGGTAAGACGAATCATCCACATTTGTATAGTCCTACAAAATTGCATATGCTTAATACTGATATCTAAAAATCTAGACTTTCATAATTATAAATAATAAAAAGTCATACATTTATATTAAAAAACGTTCACATACGAGTATTTTATCCTACATTAAAACAGTTCATATTTATTACTACACTTTAGAATCTATTCAAAAAATTTCAAATTTCATGTTATTATAAGTTATAGTTTTATATTATTATAACGATTGTGAATTTGGAATTTGTTGGAGGGACAAAGTTTTTGAGTTATGATAATTTGTTCAAGTTAGTTGTGGATTTTACAATATTTTAATTTTTAATGTTATAGAAATATAGTTATAATTTAAAATACGTGTACTTAATATTATGATTGTTTACCAGCTTTAGGTCACAATATGAAATTTTAAGTTATATCACTTTATAAAGTACATAGGATATATTCGAAAAACTTCTAAGTGGGGCTCGGAGCAGAATTAGGATAGCGACGTTTTGATTATAAAATACTTAAAACTAAATACTGAAATGAAAAAACCGATGATTAAATAAAATAATAACAAAAAAATTAAAAAATTTGATTAATTAATAGATAAATAAAAAAATTAAAATTCGTCAAGACACAAATGGTGGCAATTGCTCATCTATCGTCTCTTCGATTCTTGGTATTGTATATTATTAGTATTTTAAATTTTAAAGCAAAGATAAGTTATTGCATTTGAAAGGCAATTAAAAAAAAAGTTCAGTAAGTATAATATTATTTAAAAAAAGGACAACTTTATTTGTTATACATTTTTGAAAAATGTCCGTTAGTTTTTCTTTACGCTAAAGAAAATTACTTGAAAAATCGTAAAATTACGTCTTCAATGTATTGACTATAACCAATTTGCTATCAAAAAAGCATTCTAAAACTCCTACTCAACACTTTATAATTAAAATAATTTAAACAGTCATAAAAAAAAAATATATATATATAATCTCGAAATCAATACATTTCTCTCTTTACTCAGAATCTAAAAGAATAAAGAAGCTAAAAATAAATCAATTAATACTCTTTATTAAAGAATATTTATTATATACACATATTTTTTGATTTAACTTCGCTAAGTTCATAAGAAATGTACTCTCATTTAATACGCTTTATCTTATTACCTTTATATTATGTAGTTATAATAGGTACTATTTTCTATAATAAATTATAATTTTTCGAACTTTTGTGTATGCAGTCTTAAATTATTTTTTTCACGTTCATCATTATATTTATTTACACTACACGAATATACAAAATAATATATTATAATTTATCAAAGTGAATCTTTAAATATTTTTAAATTGTTTATTATGTAAATGCAATAACACTCCATTACTGGACTACTTAGTATACATTCAATCATTATAATATAAACTCAATATACCAGATATCCTTTGAAAATTTAGAAAAACTTTATGATGTTCAGGATAAAAAGTAAAAATATTTATAATGTATTTATATTTCTTGTAGTTTTATCGGTTAATGTAAATTGCAGCAATTATGTAACCGACAGCTACAGAATTTGGAAACTTGTTTAGAAATGTATTGAATAATGTTCTTTATATTATATAGATAGGTACGTTAATAAAATAATTTTTATATAATTTATTTTTGAAATAATATTTAAATACTCGTTGTAATAAAATATAAATTCGTACTTAGTAGAAATTATGGAAATATTTCTACAAAGTCACCTAAGTACGAAATGTTTTACTTAACTATTTTGAAAAATCGTTTTTTTTTTTTTTTAGATACAAAATAATAAATACATATTTTTTTAAAAAAACAATTAAAAATTTTTGCATTGATTGATCTTGACATTTCTTATTAATTGAGATACAGAATATGAAAATTTTTACTTATTCAAAATTACTGATTGGTAAGAAAATAATGTAATTTAGTTAAGTATACAACTTTTCGATCTGAACAATATTTGAGAATGAAAAAATCTATCAAACAATATAACTATTTTATTTATTCCGAATGAAAAAGTCTTAAACGTGAAACCGTTTATTGCTCAACATACAATTAAAATTTTTTTTTTTTTTTTTTATGAATGGGCTAATAAATTGAGATAGATGTTATTATTTTAGTTTGGTGTTGTTAAGCATATGATCTTACGGGCAATTTATGATAATGAAATAGATTTAATGTACCTACACGAAAAATAGTTTAATATTAAACTTAAAAGTACTTTCCTAAATAATTTATTATTTTGTGTTAGAACCTTTTCATACTGAGGTAAAACATTAATTCTATAGTACTCTCTGGCTCGACATTATCATTCAAATTTTTATCATATTATATTAAGTTGTGTATTATTATATTCAATATATTTTCGTATAAGTTTTGTCTTTTATTATGGCATTATCTCTGTTTCCATTTTAATTGAATATTTTCCGAATAATATTTTATAAAAATACCGATATTAATAGATTTCAGGGATGGCGTGAGGTGTTCGAGCAACTGACTTTGCCTCGTCCTCGACTGACGCGTTCTTGGGTATATTTGAATTTGAATTTTCGATATTTTGGCTCTTATTTGTATACCTCCTATTCGACATTATTATATTTATCACCGCATTCAATATTCAACAATTCTATTGTATTGTCTGTGGACCATGAAAAACCTTTCATATAACCTTACTATAGTATAATATTTGTAGTATAGGCGTACAATTGACGTGTTTTTATAATACACTTTCATCGAAATTGTTAAGTGTAAAATATTTTACTATACTTTTAAAGATTATGAAGTATCTAATATTATGAAAAATGTGTTATTAGGCGACGAATAGATAATTAAAACTCAAAACGCTCTACGAACTCGGTTAAACTTAACTTTATTTCTTTATGTTCCTTATTTTTTTATGCAAAATATTATATGGACGTAATGATAGTCCGAACTTTAATATAATTGTAAATAAGTGTGTATTTAGTAATTGTATAAAACAAAAAACACCAAACTGTATAGACTAGGTGGTATATTTTGAATTATTGACTAGTCCTATTTAATATTGTAAACCGTTAATATGCGTGCATTACATTTCGTATACATTTGTTACGAGAAATAACCTATTGTTAACATTGACAGGCATTATATCATGTCGTGTATCTCCAGAGACCGCCATTCGTAACATAGTTAACTCTGCGTAAAACATCCTATTCATTCTAATGATACGAAATGTATATTTTTGATGAACGTTGTTTTGTGTCGACCAAAACTGTAAGATTTACACGAATTTCAGAAGTGATCAACTTATAAATTTGTAATGATTGGGTTTCCGAAAGTCACGTCGGAAAAGTCACATCAAAGTCATGGGTCGAAACACTGGGGCATATTTAATTTTACATTTTCTATCCTGTTTATTTAAAAACCGCTGACAATTAATTCGAGTGTTCTTCTCGAAATATTGTCGATATTTAAACTTCGAGTTTGTTTTCCATTACAGATGCTATATCGTTTATCAATATTAAAATATATACCCACTCAATATATCAATTGTCCTCGAAATGCATTTCACATTTTTTTTTTCTAATTAAATTTGATATTTTGCTTTCTTTATATTTATTGGACCTTATATAGGCCAATGTGTATCGTGACTTCCATATTTATTGCGATCCAGAATATTGTGGAAATGGAATCTAGCGAGTGTAAGAAATAGTTTAACAATGCCTTTGTTAAATCAGCGTGGTCATATTGACACGTTCGCAGCCTCATAGGTATAATATAGCGTAAATATGATAAAATCTGATAAACCCGTAACTTGAAATATATAGTCGTAATTCGAAAATTATTGATTTTAACCGTACAATCGTCAAATTATGTAAGTGTCCAAGTTAAAAAAGAAACAAATGACGATGGAATTAAAAATGATATATAAAATATATTATGCAAATTAAAAAAGTACAAAAGTACCTCAGGACTTTTGACCAGTATAAAAATAATAATCTGTTGTTAACAAGAGGTCTCGGATGTTAATACCATAAAAAACATGAAAACTCCCTAAAACACAACAAAAAAAAAACCCTCGAAAAAATTTAATTTATAACCTAAACACATGAAAAAATAAATTCAAAATTATTTAAATTACATAAGTTATATATTATATTAGGTGTATAAATTATATTTATGCGGCGTATCTTATATTTCTTATTTGCAGTATTCCTGAAACTTTTTACGGTGTAATGTACATTTTTAAAACTAAAATGTATGCACAAATGTTAAATTATAAGTGAAAAAATATATATTACGTAAAATTATAAAAAAAAATAACAATTATAATAAATTTCTGATTTTTCTGTTGATTATTGAAAAATTGTTGATAAAAAATGACCTTAAAATATCAAAAAGTGCTAAAAAATACAAAATAAAATTAGTTATTTAGATTCTTATATCATTAAATCACATTTCTGGCTATAAAAAAAATCACCTAAATCCTTTTAAACCTAAAGTCTAAAAAGACTGGAACCTTAACGACTTTAATTCTGGTTCCAGTTCAGTTCTTAAAAAAAAAAAACAATATTTTGGTTCCGGTTCGTGAAATTTTTTAATTTTGGTTGAAGTTCCGATTAATACCAATACGAACCGGTTCTTCAAATTATCAACCTTCATATAATAACGTATCGATTATATACCGTGAATGATTAGGGATTTAAAAATTTGTTTAGCCAGCCAACAAGTATGTTTATTTACAAGTTCTATTTTTATAACAAAATATGAATTTTTATTTTGTGTTATTGTATATAAGATTGCGATCGATTAAATATTATGTTATTAATTTTGTAACGAATTGTACAATTTTTAAAATGTGCTACTAATCATACTGTATACCCTACCTATTGTATATATCTAGTTCATTCATACATAAATAATTGTATTATCTAAGTGTGTAAATTGTATGTGTAATGTCCATGTTATATTTACATCTCAACATAAAAATCACCCATTCATAATGGTATATAATTTTGTAATAATATAGTTCATTATTTTTTATACGAACGACATAGAAAATTGATTTTTCCATGGTACATAATTATCGAAAAATTATATTCTATAATATTATATTAAATTATATATAATAAATATATCATATTATTGATTTTTAATATTTTCTTTAACCTGCGTGCTGTCCAAAATATCTTACTTTTGATAAATAAATAATAAGACATGCATATTATAGTATAATAATATACTCTGATACATAATATAAAATAAGTCTCTGCACATATAAAAAACGACAAAGTTCAGAATATATTGCTTTTGAAATTATATGCAATTATATTTGGTAAATATTATTGAAAATCATAGCTAAGTATGTGACGATCAGCGTTAATTTCCAGTACTTCTGACTATAGTACGAGGTAAACCGTTCAGATCCGATGGTGAAAAAACTGGCAGTAAGACAAGACATACTCACGGAATGAAATTTTGGAATTTTAAAACAGCTTAAAAATATTCAGTTGTAAAGACAAAAATTAATCGTAATAACATAAAAAAAATTCTAATAATTATTTATTTAAAGAAACTTTAGTAACCCAAAAAAACCAAAATTTTAATTTTATCTTTTAAAGGGTTCTGGTTCCAGTTCAGGTTCAATGAAATATTAAATATCGGTTCCAGTTCTTGAAATACCTCCAGGAATCGGTTCTTTTGGGTTCTGTATCAGACCCCGCCTAAGACATCCCAATAATAAAATAAAAATTTTTAAAGTAATCAACATCTGGTCCCTAATTATCAATTATGAAAAATCATTAAACTATCGGCAAGTTCTGGGTCATCATTTGTGATATATATATATATATATATATTGATATAATAATAATCATCTATAGTTGAAGACAATCATATTATCAATATTTTATGATTTTATATTGCACTATTAAAACTATAATATTTGTTATTTTCGTGGTGGTCACATTGATTTGAATTCTTTGAGGTGCATAATTTTGCTTTACACGATAGTATAATATATAATATTTTTTCATCTCTGCATACAATTATTACTCTGTGGTTTACCTATAGTTAAAAATGGTTTTAGTCACAATAATTTTTACACCTTAAAAATGATATGAAAATTAAAGTATTTTTTTTATAAACGTATTCAATATATTCCAGAGCGTAATATATTATCGTTCATAATATACTAGTTTATAACGAAATTAACGTAGGCATACAGTTTTTTCCTTCATAATTTTAATATATTATATTTTATTAACGCCGAAGCGAAGTGCTGCTATTTGAATAATAAACGATAATTTATCGGGGAATAAAATTTACAGTAGGGGAAAAAAAAGGAGTTAAAATGACTGAGGGGGTTGTTGGTATATTGCATTGTCACCGACAGAACTCGGTCGAGTTTAAATCTGTCGATCGTGGTCTTTCGCGTTATATATATATATATATATATAAAATGTATTGTTTATTTTGCATTTTATCAAATCTACATGGAAAAGTATTGTGGTTTTTCTTTTTTTCGCCCATCGGGAAGAACCGCGTTCTATAGGTAATTGTATTTAGTTAACAAAAGAATTCTACGGCGAGGTTTTTTTTTTTTTTTATCATACCGTACCGCGTGCTAATTCATCCGTTCAAAGATCGTACATATTATTATAATATGTGTGATTCCATAAACTATTGTGTATTTAGAGTTTATAAATTATACGACCGGGACAGGTGGAAAATTCTGTGTGAAAACGTCTTCGTTCAATATATATATATACAGAGTGGGGTTTATGTATGGAGATTAAAAAACAGCAAAACATTTTTGAATCCCAAACGGTTTACATGGTTGGTATTTAACTTTATGGGACGAAAAGTTGCTGGTTTTGTGCAGTCACTAAGTTTTAAACTTACATTGGATGATATGAAAATGTCTATTAAACTAAGTGATAAGTTAATTATTTAACTAGAATTGTTTATAGTTGATAAATAAAAAGCTATCAGTGACCTATATCCATATAAAGGGTTAAAGTTTTTGAGAGTATATACGACATGACGTGTATTCAGATATTCTTTTTGCCAGCGATGCATCACTCCCAAAAGTCCGTTCCGTAGAATAAGTAACATAATAAAATAGGCTCTGAATGTTTGTCAGGCTAATAAAAGTTGTGTCTAAAAAAAAAAAAAATCTATTCGTGGCCTTAAAGTAAAAAGATTCTATATAAAGAACGGTTTTACCCTCTATTTTTTTTATAATTTAATAAATAGAACCCGTTTACTCTATAATAAACTTTATAATTTCGATCAGTGAGATGAATATCTTAAAATAAAATATGTATTATGTACAATATTTATTAAATCACTTTTTTCCGTGGTCAAAAGATAGGTACATAAAACGCATCACGCTATTAAGCTATATCTTATAAACATAACATTAGAGACTATATATATACTCTAAACAATTTTACTCATAATTCATTATAGAACTTTTTTATTATCAACCAAAAGTTAAGAGTAAAGACGTTCTATCTAATAAAAGCCAAATTAATACATTTTTGAATTTCAAAGACATAGAACCTTTTTGCTCTGTGTATCTCGTTTATCATATTTTGTTGGAAACTAAAAAAGTGAGTATATAAAAGTCAATAATACGTGTATATGGCATATATAATATTTATTTTTTACAATATATATATATATATGTATATTTTGTGTTAGTTCGCGATTAATGAAATGATATATGTACTGATTATATATTTACACATTATTTACACATTATCATGGAAATGTACTCTAATAATAACAATTTATTATACGTATTACATGTATATATGTACTTGCTTTGAATTTCAATATATTTGAAGGATAAAATAATATCTCCTAGATTTTTTTTCCTAAACTCACATATTTTTTTTTTTTTGTAAATAACGAGGGCCAAGAGAAATAAAACAATGTTCTTAGGATATACGATGGTGATTATTTCCGCTCGTCTTATTTCTATACCATTGAATTCATTGTCGTGCTTAAATAAATAGTTTCCTGATCAGAAATCTTTCATTCTTCCGATACTGTGGTCGGAATACAATGGTTGTTTTTTGAGGTACATCAACCGTTGTCGAATTTTACCTTCGTTATCCGTATTGACTTAGGTTCCAATTGGTTATTTAAGTAAATATTTATCGTTTTATAATCATATTATCTACACTTTATATTATGCATCGGTACACTACACATGGACTTTTCCTTCCTCATACCACGGAAAATAACAAAAGATATTCTTCTTGTGATAACCTTAGTTATAGTAATTATACTATATTATCTATAGTAATTCTTAGTGCCTATACCTACTAGATATTTTAAATATTTTAATGATATATTCATTAAAATTGTATACCATAACGATATTAGAAGTTATACAATCATCCCTACACTCCAATACTGCTCAGAAACATGTATGCAAACAGAGTGACGATTATATCGGGTTCAATTCGATATGTTAAGGCAGGAGTCTCCAAATTTTTATTTTATAAATACATTTTTTTCTAGGGCGGGGGAATAGAAACAAGAGTTTACTTTTGATTGATTGATTTGATTGATGATTAGATGATTTAGACGCTTATTACTCGAACTACCTATTATATAGCATACCAATCAGAGTGAAACATAAAAAAAAAAAATAGGAATAATATTGGTATTGGTATAAATACAAAATTATTATGATATCACTGACACAATTGTAGTGAAAAATATAAAAAAAATTAAAATTAAAATTAATCTACAAATAAATACCATTAATGGCATAAATGTTAGTGAATAATACTTAGGATATTTTTCATTACCATAAGATAAATTCTTATCTGCTCATTTTTCTCCACCCTTTAATTTCTGAAGAAGTTTTTTAGTAACATGGAGGCCGTTCATCGGTATCTAAAACTTAATTTATAAACAATCAATGTATTCATACCGAATTTTTGTCGTAGATATGGAATTGTTGGTAAATACTCGTAATATAGTGCTTTTTATCGTCAACAGCTACATCATTGTTTACGTCATTAATTGTTTCACAAAGAATTGTAGTGTAGAGTACAAGTCGTTTGCCCATACGATGATTGATAGCTATGACATCGATTCTTCTATTATTTAGACAAATATTATTATCCAGAAAAATATAACAATAATAATAAATAACAATAAGTTATTATTATTCGTTAAAAAGTTAAACCATAATAATTTATACTTCGATACCAAAGAAATATTGAGTAAAATGGTTATTAGAATATCCTAAATTTTCAAATCGTTCTGGGAGTAAACCTATATAGTACCTATATATCAATACTTAGTCATGCTCTAATAATAGCTAGTTATTTTTGGTATCGGATTATCAATGGACATACCCTATTTGGTAATTGATTTATAGTTTACTCGAATGTTAATCGTACTAGTAATTATTTTTAAATGTCTAATTTACTTAAATTTACATTCAAACTAATATTTGTATGAGTATTGCAATTTATTCCTCTCATGTTAGTCTCAGAAGGCGAATAATTGATGTTGCGTCAGGTGGACAGCCGGTGTAAAACTTTTCAAATAACGTATAAGGTGTCTTAAAATTAACATAGGCGAATTTTTCCATCTTGGATGTTTTTAGGGAAAACGAGAAAGCGAGAATTAAGTACTTGGGTGTAGAGATGGCCTAAGAGATGAAGTGATCAGGACTAGCATGACTAAAAAAATATGAATAGGCTTATAAAAACATTCTGTATTTTGAACTAATAAATCAATTCAAAATAGTTGGTTTTAACATAATCAATGTACTATTTTTTCGCATTTTTTTATAAACAAACTTACCTAAAAATTTGATACATGAAGTCCAAATAGTAGCCAGAATTTATTCACCAGTATTTTCCAAATATATTTATAACAAGTACATGAAGCAAAGTTCAATTCTTTATGTTCTAAATCATCCCTTAATTATACACTGACTTTTTTTTGTAAAATAAAATATAATACTTTTCATTCTAATTTCGAAATAGGTAAAGTCTCGAGACCCCTCGTGAGAAAATTTCGAATATTGTTCGCAAAATTCTACAATTACTATTTTTATCAAATAGTTATACTTTTAAAGCTCGCCTTACTGGTTTTAAAAATAAACACCTATGTATGTTTACTGTATATTTTTTATCTTTATTGCAACAGTATTCCGGATAGAGAGATTGTCACAAAACTCGTTCCAAATAAAATGTTTGGCTATACATAAATACAATGTATGTAATGAGTAATAAACATATTAGATTTTATAGTTATATAACGTACGTTTACGATAGGTGAATTGCGTGTCAATTTTTTATGATCTTTCAGCGACACTAAGAACTTTATTGATGCCGGAATGTTAATATTATAATCTTCCAAAGAGTACTTCCATCATACGTCGTATGATATATAAAAATAGAATTTAAATTTAAAAAATTGTGTTATAAATTGTGATTAAATCAGGTAAATGATATCGAAAGTTCAATCCATAAAATCGTCGTCAAACCTACACTACGCTAATATAGTGAAAAAAATTATAGTAAAAAGTTATTTTTATCTCGTTAATGATCATCTTAACAGATTTATTTTTAAAGAATTATGTGAACCTTTCAGGAATAAAAATGCAATACACCATCGGTTATATAAATAAAAAAAACAATGAATAAAACATGGCTAACTCGTTATTGTAAAATGTCACGTACCTAATGAGCAGATAGCCGGTATTTCTTTGCTTCTGCACAAAGATGTCTCGTACCAAAATTGTCAATATGGATACGGCGGATATACGATAATTAAAATATTACGATAAATTATTAACATCCACAATTTAATATATTTTATACCTTCGACTCATTTCAAAAACATTTTAAATTTTCGCAACACACCCAATCATATTCACCTGACAAATCGACTTTTTTTACTCTTGAATAAATAAATTATTTTTAGTGTATTTAATTATTTAATATTAATATTATGACAAAATATAATATAATATTTTATTTAGGGAAAAATACAAAAATTTATTGTTATATTTATGTTCTCGTAAATTATTTGCAATTTAGATCATTTGTTGATAATTCTTCATTTTACAAAAAATAATATGAATCAAAATTATCTTTTAATGTACCTACCTATCCAAATGTTTAGTGCTATCTGTGAGAATGCTATTATCCATATTTATCTCATTTTTAAATGTATAATTGGAGAATTTTTTGAAACAGTTATAGTCTGTTTGTTTAATATTACTTTTCCACGACATGAGGTTTTTCATAAATGCTCGAATTTTATAACAAACTGGAAATATATCTCCATATATTTCCTGCGAAAATCAAATAGGTTCATTTACTTTTAAAAAATATCTACCATTACGTACATTTTAAAAATTACTTCTTATTATATAATAATTCTGAGTTATCTCTCTACTTATCAAAAAATATCGTAACTTCTTGCCAAAGTTTTACAATCCTTGTTAGCACCTTTCTTCTCGAAAGCCAGCAAACCTTGATATGTGGGAGAAATGGTTTTTGAATATTTTCCATTCCCTCAAAAAGCTTTTAAAATAAACGTGACTGTAATGACCTTACCATTATGAAATTTAGTATTTTTACTGATGTGTTTAACACACTTTTAAAGCTATCCGACAGAGACTTCGATACTAATGGTTTAGTGTTGCAGTGTATCCACGTCACATTATAGGATTCATTTCATATAAGAGTATATGTGAAAACCAGTGACGCTATTGAATTTAAAACTTATTTCAGACTCTTTTTTGCTAAACATGTATAAATGTTTTATCGTCACAAATAATGATCATTGACAAAAATAATGTACAATCGGATGTTAACGAAAATAAATAAAAATATATAGCTACACTGAATATATATATTGTAGTACATTGAGAACCTCTGCTTTATATTATTTAATCGAATTTATAAACATTTGGTATATATAATTTTTATATGATTCTTCTAAATATTGACAAAAAATTAAAAATAAGTGGTACTTAAAATAAATCATAATTTTATTTTCATGAAGTAAAAAAAAAAAAACATTGGTGTCCGCCTTCGGCAACGTGTGATAATATGGAATTATTTCCATTCATGTTTTGAAAATGTGTGGGTTTTCATAACAAACCTAAACGTATTCATTGGTTGACGTTTTGTGTTAACACTTTTATCATATTTACGTTTATAATTCGTATTTTTAGAAAATATTATATTTAACAAATAATCAAACTTAACCCTAAGCACACGTGAAATATAATGATGAAAAATCACCCGAACTACGAATATTATATTACAGGCATTTATTAATTTACAAAACTTTTCACAAATTATATAAATGTTAATTAAAATATTTTTAATACTTTTTTCATTAGGTACCCGATTTTATTATAATTTTTATTATTATTTTTTTTTTTCGATAAAATTCTCAGTACCTAATTATAAAAACATTTTAACATTTCTCTTTGCATACTATAGTATGTATTTTTGTTCAAAACTGTTTAGGATTTTTTTTAAATTAAAATTCTTTCACAACATCAATTTGGGATTTATGTTATAAATATTTAAAATATATATGGATCCAGTTAGAATATTTAACTACTAATAAATACAACTTTTACAATTTTATAAAAAATATTTTAATTGTTTTATATTCTTTACCAAAAATTCACCACATAAATATATTTAATCAAAAATTGAGAATATCTACGACAAAAATTATTTAATAAATCTGTACATACCTTTATGATATTTTTATTATATACTTTTCTATTTTAAATCAAATTAACGAATTATAACTTAAATATAGTATAATTATTATATTAAAATATAACTATGGATGAGGAATCTATTTTGATAATTGAAATATATCACAACAAATACAATATACACATTTAAAACTATACATAAAATCTAATCAGCAATTGTAATGTAGAATAAGATCAATACGTATAAGTGTTATCTACATTAAGTCGCAAAGTTTGTCAAGAATTTATTAAGATTTATTAAGTTTAAAAAGTTTATTTTTGTGAACGCATAACTATGAACATAAATCGTAATTTGGATTTAGATAAATTATAACATTGCTGTGTTAATCAGACTTATACAATGGAACATGGAATATGAAAACAAAATCCGCTGTATTTTTTTTTTTTTTAATTTAAATAATCTTGGTTTGCAGGTACTGTTTTATATATACTGGAAATATTGTTTATGTTTTCGAGTAATTTTTTTTTTTTTTTTTTTAAATAATAAGATTAAAAAAAAGAAAATTGACCACTAGAATGGAAGTCCTAATATTTTTTTTTTTGTATCAAAAGATATTCAACTTGATTTATTACCATACCTATATATGCATTTTAATTTATAAAATACTTCGAAATTAAGGATGAGTCAAATTAATGATAATATAAACTAGCTGATGTTAAATTATTTAAAATTTTTATTTAAAAAGCTGATAGTTAAAAGTTAATTAGTTAATGACTTAAATAGGTAAATCTATAAAAAGTTAAGACCTGATAAAAGATAGAAATATAAGTTTATTCAAAAATTTATTTAAACTTATTATCAATATATACATTATACAATACATTTTTTTATTTACAATAATACAAAAAAGAGTTAATTAACTAAAATAATAAAATAGATAATAACAAAAAAATTTTTCAGTGTAATTTTTTTTAGTAATTTAAGGAAAGATATTCTTTTATACCCAGAAAATCTTTAGTTTTTGAAAGAAACAAAAATGTATTACTAATAAGTTTATACTACACCAAGGTAATTTTTTTTTTTGTTTTACAAGCCTTTGAGGCATTTAGGAGCTTAAACTAAACTTTTCCAACCTTCCCGGTCTACCGAGTATTCCAATTTTTTGGATTCATCAACCATTCATATTTCTTGTTTTATCCTTCCAACCTCCGCTGTCGGGGCCTTCCACGTGATTATTTGCCGAGAGAGTTTCCTATAATCACCACGTTTTTTATATTTTTCCTTCTGTTCGCTTATGGTGCACAGGCCCATTCAAGTCCTTTGGTTTAATTTAAATTCATTTTTATTTTTAGCAGGTGAGGTGAGATAAGTCCACATTACACTGTAATATATTAAATGTAACAACTAACAGCTACCCGCTTATTTCATATTTTCTCATTTTATGTACAATATGCACAAATACGAGTATATCATATTAATGATTAAGCCAACAGCTGTTATTTTGACTTAAAACAATTACCACACCCAAAACAATTGCTAGGTGTACAATCATATGTTTAATAAAATTACTCTTTCCAGTAAGTTTTCCTTACAATTAGTAGGGATAACCAAAGAGGTCATATAAGCTTTCGTGACATAAGCTTGAGCGTCTTTTTCCTCCATCGGGTCTCGCGAGTACACTGCTCTGCTTTTTAGCACTCGAGACTGACTGAGGAGGAGTTTTTCTCAGTTTTCGTTTGGGTAAATTTCACGTACGTTTCGATTTGACCTTACAACCATAATTTGTCACATATACGTTGAGCCCTTCTATTTCACATGCACTCCACTCTTATATTTGTGTATTGTAGGTAATTATTTTATTTGTGCATTTTCATATTCAAATTTGTTTAATTTATTTCAATTATTTTATTTATTTCAAATTTAATCATTAAATATCATATTTTCTTTAACCGATTAACTTCAGTGATTTGATAATTTTGGTACACCGTAGTTCAGAGACTTGACTTGATTATAAGGGCCTAACAAATCGCCTTTACATTGATTCTATCTTTGAATTAGAGGAACCAATTAAGGGAGACATATTTCTGTAATATTACCTAAAAGTATATTTTGCGTAGATAGTAACTTTTATCGTACTCACAACTTCCCTCTCATACCTTAAATCCTTGTCTATTATACAGGATTTTAGTGTTTAATGTGTAATCTTCAATTATACACTAAGGTAAGTACCAATTTGAAATTAACCGTTAGACACCCTTAGATATTTACACATAATCTTTAAGTAATATTATAAAAGTAACGATTAGCCCATTAATAATATTCATTATTCATACTATTATAATTTATCCGTTTATCATCTTATTAAATTACTAATTTAGTTTCATCATTTATATAATGATTATCTTTTTATACATTTTATTATATAACTTTAAATTAAATTAAATTTTTATTTTTAAAATGCTACAATACTTTAATAATTTTTAAATGTAATACATAATAAAAACAAAATGACTAATTTTTACATGACAACACAGATGATAATTTCTTGAATTTAACTCTATATAATTTAATTTAAATAAATTTTACGAACAGTGAATATATTTTAATTTATTACCAACTATTGTAAATTATTTGTTTTAATTTTGGGGGATCTGGATCCATTCTGGCCCTTTTGTAAATATGACTCTGACTTTACACACACACACACACACACACGCACACACACGCACACACATATATATATATATATATATATATATTATAATACATTTATTTTCAAGAATTCTTCAGAATATCTGATCTCTTATTAAATCAAATATGAAACAATATTTTAAAATTATTAAATTACCATTGAATTATTAACAATGATTATTTGTTTGTTGTTAATAATATATTATTATATTTATTGAAATAAATTGATATTCTACCTTACATTTATAAAAGAAATCATCCACGATAATCGGCTTTCAATTTTGTAGAGATTTAATAAAAAAATTCGTACATTTTTCATACAAATCATAATATTTTATTGATATAATAAGTAACGGAAAGTTTCACTTTATAGTTTGGGCATTATTCCAAATATAATATCATAAGAAAAAGAAAACATTTCTTTGTATAAACATATAATATATTATTGATAAAATACTAAAAATCGTTATTACTGCAGTAGTAGAATTTTAATCAATATTTATTAAAATGAACTCAAATAAGTTAAGTTAAATTCACAGAAAGACTTTCAGTTAAAAAAAAGTTAATAATTAACCAACAATAATTGTAACTTGTAAAGTTTCAAGTTAAATGGAAAAAACATATTAACTTTACTAAGTTAAAAAAAAGTTCATGTAAATAATTTACTGAAAATACACATAAAATGACGAAATACATCTATACATTTTTATTTAATTTAATTTTTACTTTATTTTAATACAAGACACTATCTACGTGTATTAAAATCAATTTTAATTATTATATTTGAATTTTTTGAATACTCTAGGCATACATTATTTTTATTTATTATTTTATTATAATATAATAATAAATAATATTATATTAGTTTTACTTATATGTATATTGTTGTTTTTTTATAAATATATATATATTATAATATATTTTGTTTTATAAGAGTATTACGTTTTTGAATTCTTTAATTTTTGAATTTTAAATAGAAATATATTAGTACCCGGATAGGTATAGCCTAGAAAAGACAAACAGAAAAGGAACTTAAGACGGATAGAGTACAAAGTAGGGCAATCAAACTTTGATTATTTAAATTCTTAAAGGGTAAATATATTTCAAATTTTAAATAAATACCATTATATTTTAATGTCTAGCGTATTTATCGGCTGAAGAGCAGCATAGTAATGTATACTAATTTACATCTGAATTAAAATTATAATAACAATAATAATATACATGTAATTTTTAATGTACAGTGATATAAACAATGGTAGGGGGGGAGAAAATTTCATAAGACATCATTTTTATTCGAACAGAACATTTTAAAAAGTTTTGTTTGAACAATACTACTAAATATACAAAAATATTTATAGAATTTTGTTCTTGAATTTGGTGTTATTCGATGATGAATTTTCATGATGATTTTTAGAGTTTATAATTATTAGGAAAATTTTCAACTTAAACTCTTAAGGTCAGAAATAATCTATAGAGGAGGAAGGAGCAATAATAGTTTGTAGTGTCTCTCGCTAACAATACTTTAAACTTCTGTAATCTAAATGATAATAAATAATAAACTGTTTTTTTAATAGGTATTCGATTTTTATATACAATCAAAAATCAAATCAAATCAAATACAATTTATCAGGGCTTAAAACCGCTTCCGAGAATAGCGGTAACCGGTTACCGGTTTTATGCCGCTTCTAAATTTTTAAAACAATTAATTACAATTTAAATTGGCTTTTGATAAACTTTTATAACATTTATGACTATATTGGTCGTCTAATATTTTGGTCTCTGCTTTTCGATCCCGGAATACTGGTCAGATTACTAAATAAATCCTATGTTAAAGTAAGCCTTGTTGCGATCCAAAATAACACAGTTATAAAGAATACGTAATAATTACAAAATAAAAGTGGTAAACAACAATTTTTTCACAATCGTGCCTGCATATTAAACCTAATATAATTATCATCTGATTAATCTGTGTAGGTACTTTACGTTCAATACACAGAGTAACATAATAATATGACAATTGACGGGAAGTAGAAAACAATAACAATTAAATAACATTGACGACTATTTTCAGATTTTTTGATTTTTTTTTTTAGATTATTACACTAGCTATAAACAGTATCATTAATGACGACTGACCACCCAAAAGCTTTTATACATATGGGCATTATATTATTAGAATATATAGGTATATATAGATATATCTCCCAGTTCGGAAAGCAATCGGCAAAATTGAGTTCAGTTGGCAAATTTAACTTCAGTCGGCAAATAGTAGAAAACGTCGATGCCCTTTTATTCACTCACGTTTATGAAGTATTTTGAAATTTCAAGTCGGTAAACTATAAATTATTAGAATTGTAGTCGGCCAAATGGGAAATTTTTTTCTTTTTTTTTTTTTTTGTTTATTTTATGTTTTGAAGAAGATATTATGTATTTTTTTTACATTCCCATCCCCCCCCCCCAAAAAAAAATTTCTTTCTTCGGGGCGGCCTCTGTATAAGGTATTATAAAATAATGATTAAATTGTTATTAATAAAAATGATGAAGGCGTGATAAACAAAACAAATGATAATATTAAAAATATAATAATAGGTACCTATATAAATAATTGTTATTTTTTTTTTTGTTATCAGTTTAAAGCCCTGCATTTTATAAATACTTAGGTCATAAATTATATTATAATATATAATATATATTATGTATTATATTAATTATTATATTTATATGTTTTATAGGTACTGTTTCTTTTTTTTTTTTATATATGTATATTTCATTTAAAATGACCATAATAATATAGCTTTATACTAAACCACCTTCATAAAGGGAATAGAAACTTCAATATTTAAGCATTCCGATGGTTGAAGTGCGGGGGCGGGAGGGTTGCAAATAAATATTTATACAGAATATCAAAATCCACCGAGGATTCAATTTAAATTTCATTATACTTCCTAAATAAATGTTTATAATTTACCTACATATTATGTTTATTCGACTATTCGATTATTCGATTAGAGCTGGAAACTTATTTCATTTATGTATACAAGGAAATTAAGTACTTATTATTTGAAAAAAAAACATTATTCACTTCTTATAATTAAATATTATTTAAGAAAATATTATTTTTTAAAAACGTTTAACTTTACTATGTTTATATAATTTTCATTCTTATAATTTGTACTTTTCACTCTTCCCATCTCACATATTGTAATAATATTAAGTATCGATTTTTGAATTTGTAACGGCAACCGTGGCTTTAGATTTGAAAAATGTATTTATATTATAAAAAAAAAAAAAATATTATAATAAGCTCTTAAAGTTAACTCTGTGAATTGGAGTACATTATAAGTAGCATCTGAAGAAAACATTTCCTAAAAAACTAATATTTTTGTAATAAATAATGACCGCTTAAATTTTTATTTAAAAAATTACTCTGTGTCGTAATTTAAAATATATTCGGCTAATAATGTTAATTTTAATTTACTTTTTTTCTTTTATTATCAAAACTATACTTTATAGCTTACATTTTTTAATATTGTTTAAAAGTCGTTTAGTTTTTATTATGTTTACCTATATTATACTCCGTATAGTAAATTTTAAATAGTAGACCATTTGTTAACGACGAAATACGCGACAAAAAATACTTTTGTTCGTTCTAATTAAAATAATATAATAATTATTAAATTGTGTACACTGCAGTATTCGTTATTTCAGGAAGACATTATTTTGTACAGAGTAAACATGAAAATTAAACGATGATAAATGTGAAACAAACCATTAAAAAATAAATATATGACGACAGAGTACAAGTAATAATAATATGAAAATATTGTTTTTTTTTTTTTACTAAAAACTTTAAAATAATAAAATTGTATAATATGTATATTGTACAGCTTTCCAAAAAAAAGTATTTTTTTCAAATCATTACCTTTAACACAATAATCGTTTTAATTATATGTAGGAAATTTTTTGTATAAATAGTTTTCAAATATTCCAATAATAGGTAATCCAGTAATAGGTATTTGCGAAAAATTAAAAATTCACGAAAAATACGTTTTTGTATTTTATATCGAATTAGCCTAGAATAATATTGCATCAGTGTTCTTATTCGTATTATATCAATATCGAGTTAACAACTGAATATTTTTAAATGTATTACTAACTACAGTTGTATTAAAAAAAACGATCGTCATATATATTTAACATTGACTAATTTTAAAAATATATCATTAATTATGTTATAAATTAATACAATATAATTTAGTATTTGTATTTGTTATATACTCTTTAATTATTTTTAGGAAAATGTATCAATTTAAGCATTTTAAATTTTATATTGTTATGTATAAAACGACTACGTATAAATTGTAAAAAACAACAAACAGGATTTTTTTGTCATGATAAATAAACAAATACAAAAAAAACATGCTTGTGTAAATTCATTCCGTTTTTGACATCGAACGTTTACCACAGTTTAAAATTTATAATCTTTGCCTTTTGGAATATAAAGTTCAGTAGGATAAAAAAAAAGTAAAAACACTTGAATTTTTTTATAGTTCTTATATTATAATATATATATATATATTTTTTTTTTATTATATATATTTATACACATACACAATACGCATACACACACACACACACACACACACACACACACACACACACACACACACACACACATATATATAATTTTTCGCTTGATTTAAGTAATATTTTCTCAATATGTTTTTGAAAAATTATAATATGAAAAAATAAGCAAATTCAGAAAAATACACTATTTAATACATAAAACATTTGTAAGAACCTATATTTTCTAGGTATTTCTTGGTTTTTCACAAAAGGGTTAATGTAACGAAAATAATTATAAACCTTTTTTTATAAAGATTTTTATGTTGAGTAATAATACTTATAAACGATTTTTTTCGTAACTTTAAAATTCAAAATAATACAGATACAAATTAAAAACCTATCCATTTTCCTCAAACATTAACTTCGACTAGTTTTTCATAACTTTACAAAAAATGTATAAGAAACCTTGTTTTAGTAAATATTTAGAACAACAATAATAATAGTTTTGTATGTTTTTGGCGTAAGTTTAACAGTAAATTTATAGAGTATACCCAATTAATGCATCCTCTTTTCATAACATTCAAGCCTTTTGAGACAAGTGAAGGGATTGACGTACCACGTACAAATTTTACCAAAATCATTTTGTTATCGTACTGAACGAAATTTCGAATCCCTGACATAACATTAACGAACTTCAAAATTAACCCCCCCTTAATATAACTGTATATATAATTTATACATATTAATTATGGGGATATAACAGCAAAACTAAACTGCCGATTGCCGTGACTTGTTCTACTAGATATTTAAATTTCGATATATTTAATATATTTATATATATATATATATATTTTTTTTTTTTAATGATTATTTTCGTAGTATGTTTATTATTACGAATATGAAAATAAAAAATGTGCGATTGGCAAATAATTGGTAAGTTCGATTTTGAAAACCATTTTTTATACATTTTGATAATATGAATATTTTTTTTTTACGTTTAGATTATTAGAAATGATCATTTTACTTGTTATGCAAGTCACGATAATTAAGCTAGAAAATTTATGAATAACAAACCGTAATTAGATAGTCGTATCACTGACAGGATTAAGTAAAATGCGCCCTTGGGCAATGTCTCCTGCACACATATAATTCGTTAGATATACCTACAATATAATAACCATGGGAATTCATCCCTTAACCACTATCCTCCCCTCAAAATTTGTGTATTCAACAATAAATACAATAAATTTCACGGACATTCTTGTGAATTGTTTGAATATAAGTACTTAAATACAATTTACATTTTCAGAAGGGATGCTTTTAAAATACTTTGAAAAAATTTTAATTAAGATATGTTTAAAGTAGTTTTGCTGTTTTATTTAACTATAAAACTCGTATTTATTTATATATTTTTAGTGCAAAGCGGGTAGAAACCGAAAATTATATTTGGTTTTGATTTTTATTTCGATTAGGTACCGGTCTTTTACTTTTTTCCAATTTCGATTTCGATTTAAAATAGCGGTTTTAAAAAATGTTTGTTTCGGTTTTGACTTTATATACAGGTACTTAATATTTTCGGTATCAAATAATGTAATTTAAATTTTTACTTTAAACATCAGTTTTTTAAATTTTATTTTATTTATTAGGTTTCGATTTATAAATTATTATTAAATTTGTAAAAACATTTTAGGCACATAGTATGTAGTGTGTCTCAGTTAGAAGGTAAATATCAAAATAGTTCTTCGGCTTACTTTGAATTTAAATTAAGTGTTTTGGTTAAGTAACTATAGTTATGGGATATACATAGTACATGATTATTTTTGAATTACTATTGAAATGTATTTAAGTACTTTTTTAAATTATTAGATTAAGGTATTAGGTATATAATTTTAGACGCGTATCAAACTGGCCGTTCGTCTCGTGCGTCTAGACCGCCGCATCTAAGAAATTGGTTTCATTAAAAAATGGAGAATGCAATTTTGTTACGACTAAAAAACCGGCTGCGCTGACCGTGTGCCACAAGAATAAATCGCACCTTAGAAATTAAAACAATAAACTAACTGGTATAATATACATCATAGAGTAAATTATATTATACCGTTCTATAACTATTTCAATATGATAAACTCAATTATTAACTGCAAAAAATAACCATGGACTCGATGCATACCAAGCCATATTTTTTGTTTCGAAAAAACCTTTCGATATCGGTTTTTTTTCGATTTAGATTTTAATATTCAATATCGTTTTTAATACCGTATTCCCTTAAAATCAATGTAAATTTTTATGGATTTGGGTTTTATTTGAAAAATTATTTGTAAGTCTCAATTTATATATATATATACATATATATTGTTATCCACTTTTTTTGGTTTCGGTTTTGATTTTTAATACCGTTTTCCGTTTTTTTTTACACTTTCGAATAACACTTCTCAACATTATATTATTACCTATAGTGTATTACTATTTATGATTCTTACTGTTATTTAAAATTAATAATAAAATATAATACAAATAAATACATTTTACAAAAATTTTACTGGCGGTTTTCTATATTTTTATAACGCGTTATTATTCCAAAGTTACACGTATAAATTTATAAAAATTACTCTTTTGTTATACACAGAAAAAATTACTCATTACAACCAAAAACCAAAATATAGTATAAACAATACATATTTTAACTTTTTTTGTAACTCATTGTTACTTTCGATAAAAATATTCTGTTTTGAGTACATTGAGTTTAAATCTAAAAAATGGAAAAATTCATGTCCAAGATAATTAATAATTTGTAATACATTAAGTACTTGTTATTTAGTAAAATAATTACAAATAAGGACATACATGTGTTATAATATTATTTTCAATAATTACAAGTAATGGTTCCATCTAGTGTTTTAAATATTCAAGATAGCGTTTTTAAAGCTTTGTCTTATAACTTTTTTCAATTATCCTATTGAAACAAAATCGATACCAAATTCTAAATGAAGTTTCACTTGTTTGAACACTGTTAAATATTTGAACTTATAGTAAATAGTAAGTGATTAATGACACACTGTAATTACAAATAATTTTAGATAGTATACCATATACATAGAATCTTTTCTACCCTTTGACTGTTGAATGAATTTTATGCCTTGCCGACAGAGATGTAGGTATATTTTTTTTAAAACATTTTCGATTGTTAAATTTTTTAGAGGTCACTAATTTAACGTATAAACCGTACATATATTTTTCAAGTCATTATTTAAGAAATATGAATGATTTAAGTTAACAGTAGGTTTCCAAAATATGTAATGTGATATTTGATAATACATAAAAAAATGTTTTGGCAAATTAGAAAAGTCGGGTAATTAGGTAAACGTTTGGCAAATAAAATCTCATTTGTTTAAACATAATCTATTAGATACCTATATATTTTTTTACGAAATATTATAGATTTCCGAGAACAATATGGAAAAACGCATATTTTATTTTAACTATTTATAACTTCTTTGATATTGATCAAGTATTTGTATATGCCATGGAACTCGTCTTTGGATTTTACATCTGTTTATGACTTTTAATATTTATATGATTATAAATATAGTTACATTTTTTCTCATAAGTTCGTTTTAAAAATATTTACTAAGAAAGTCTGTGTTATATTGTTACTATTATGCTATTTGTCATGTTGTTATTATATAGGTACTATAACTATCATGGAAAATGTCTGTAAAATTGATATGATCGAATAAAATGTATTATTTGTTATTATTTATACGGAAACCACTAGTAATTATAATATAGTGTTATCATATTTAATACGATAACACTGTATTATAATTGCTAGTCGTTTCCGTTGATTTTTTTAATTCGGTCATATGTTAAAAAAGAATGAGTAAAAACAGCAAATGGAGTTTTACTCGATGGAAGTTTCATTAAAATTTTTGATAGAACTATTCCGTTGGAAACGGTAAAGGACCGCCGATGATGACCACGCACCGTATCATAATCCCACGTGTGTTAATTTCATCGAATAGGTATAACTTTTTTTGCACTACGGAACTATTTCGTACACTACAACGACGTTTTCGGTACGATTCGGTTCAATCGAGTACAGTCGATCACTAAAACCGAATTATTACCGTTAGATGGAAACTTTTACTTCCGCGTAACTCGTTTAATAATAATGCACTCGGGAGGCTTTCACGCTTTTGGGACGGGTATAAAAATATGCTATTTGTTTTCGAGGACATTACGTACAAAATTCCTTTTGTGAAAATTTTTAGAAGACGCGTATATTTATATATATATGTAAGTATATAATATATATATATATATATTTTTCATGTCGATGTGGCCATAGTTATAATGTTATACGTTCGAATTTAATATCGTATCAATATTAATACTACGCGTGTTTGCGTACACGTTTAACGGTAACGTTTATTTCTTCGTCAGACATACGCTATACATGACACAAGATATACACAAGAACGTTTTCAATATTATAATATTTTATAAAATATGAGCATATTAGTATAAAAAGGGAAATATAATATCAAAGTGATTCGTTCGATATTTCCGTATAATTTTTAAATTCCATAAATGTAGTTCGAAAAAATATCAAAACTTTATTCCAGTCCTTTACATTAATAATTGTAAAAATACGATTGCAAAGTAGGTACTTAGTAAATAAATATTGTCCACAAACAAACATTTGGTTTTAAGAAATTCAATAAAGTAATCGATATAAAATATAAAATATAGTGATGATAACACTACTTTGCCATTCCCATCTAAACACGGCATATTTTTATTCATTGAATTTTAATAAATATACGGATGACTAATATTCAACGAAATTAAACATTATGTACTATCGATCACAAAACATGTATGATTTTGAAATTATTTTCATACTAAAACCGAAAAGAGTTCGATTAAAAATCGATGCATTTTTTCTTCAACAAGTCATATGTTTTGAAAATTATAAAACTTATTAATATAATTTTTATTTTAGATGTAATTTAATTATACATATAATATTATATTAAATTATAAATGTACCTAAATATTCTATAAATAATTGTAAAAATAAATGATGAGCAATTCGATCGCTTTTAAAAATTTATTTTTCTAATACTGGGTTGTCAAATTATAATTTTTGAACACTATAGAACCTATGTAAATACTCATTCATAAGTCAATAATTAAAAAAAAAAACTATATAAATAGGTACTGAATAAATAGTAATATTCAAATGTTTTGAATTCGATTTATTTACATTATTTTACTAATATACTATTTTGAAATACTTATAATAATAACAATAACTTTCAAACAAATAACCTTTAAATGGGCAACTGGCAGCAAATTAATACAACGTAGTATCAACATATCGATGGCAGTTTGGTAGTGGTGTCTATATAGTTTGAAGAATGATTGGTAACTGACAGAGATGGTTTAGAAAGTAGACATGTTGAAAAATGAAAGAAAAATTGGTTAGACTTGTTGTAGAGGGGGGAGGGGTGGTTGTAGAGACATGTTGAGTAAATAATGCTATTGATGATTATGGGATATACATATTGGAATATGTGGCGGATAAAAATAGGAGTTGTTACCTCTACACTCGTTTGTGGGATAAAAGCAAACGACTGCAAAGGAAGAAGAAATTGAATTGTTCCTTTTTACCAATAATGACTATATTATTGTGATCTATAAATTATTACAGTATCGAGTGTTCAATGTGCACTCACATTACGTGACTAGGACACAATCTGAAAACATAACTTATCAGACACGTGTATTACATTGCAGAAACTGAACTATTTTCATTTACAAACTTTTAAATCTATATTGTTGAAAATTTATTGAATATACGAATATACGTATTAATACATTGAATGATACAAAAAAATATATATGCTGCGCATATCTATGAAATAATGTAATAAAAATAATAAATGACCATCTTGATATCTTCGAGTAGTTCGATTTCAACATCTTTTATCGTAGAGAAAAATAACAAACGGCCGAAATACCAATTTCGAACTTATCTCCCAACTACTGCAATTATTGTTTTAACCAGCCTAAAAACAAAAAAACATATATATTGTGTTGAATTATTACATCGAAGTTTTTCGAATTTGGCGAAAAGTTCGACACTTATAACGCCTAAATGTACAGACGCGTAGTTTTATTAACTATACACGTATAGTTAAATTAATGGAAATATATGGCCACTACTTTCATAAAAATTTAACTTGTCCAGTTTATCCTGTACAATTTCCACACAAGTCACACCAATGATTTTCAATGGCAAGTTTATGTTTACGAAAAACAAATTAAATAGTATTGAAACATAATTTTAGAGGGAAAACAAAATATTCTATAGGAAATAACATTTAGAAGATAACCTAATTGGCAACTAAAATTTTTTTTATCAAAAATGGGACGATGATTTAAAAAAAAACGTTGAATTAAGTGTTTTTGTACGTTTAATAGTGAGTAAAATATTTAGAAAATTTTAAAACCCCTGTAGGATTGCCCGTTACAAATTGTACAAAAGGTGTTTTAGTATTAAAACTTTTAAATATCCTTTTTGTTTAGATTTTTAATATATCGATTGTAGTATAATTGATATTTTTAACTGATAAATTGCTTTTAAATTTATAACATTTAAACATTTTCCATTTGTGAGATTTGAATTTTTTTTTTTTTAATTTGTCTATAATCATCGCGATATAGAAGTATCTTAAAAACTGGGCTTTTAACATTTCCTTTTAAATATAGGTACATTAATATTTTATAGCCATGGCTTTTATTTTTTTAATTATTTTCAAAGACTTTTTATAATTAGTACATCATCTACAAAGAATCGGTAAAAATCACAAATAAGAGTTTTTAGAAAAACATATCTTTGCTCTAATTCTTTTTCACCGGTGATTTATCAATGTATTTACATATACACACTAAGATAGCAGCTGTTCAAGTTATACGCCTGAAACAGTGATTTTAACTTGAACTAATTATACAGTGTTTCCGATTTACTTCCCGGGTTTTAATATCGAGACATATATATTTGAATCGGAGATTTTTTTTTTTGTTTCTTACAGGAAATATGTCATAAATAACACGAACTTAAAAATCGTACGTGAAATGACTAGGTAATATATTACTATAATTTATAAATAAGCCACAATCAAAAGATCAAACTGACTTGGAATTGCAAATTTTTCTGTACCTTTAAAATTTAATCATTTTCTGTCAATCAAAAATACGGTTGAAACATAAAAAGTACTATTTCGTATTTAAATTAATTTTTATCGATAAAAATACTCTGAAAATCTATATGCGTGTTTTTATAGGAAATTATAATTTAAAATTTGATAATTTACATATGTTCATTTATAACAGTAAAAAGTAAGGAAGTGAACAAAAATAAATCTTTAAAAAAAATGCATTTTAATTATTAAAAATAATAAACAAGTTGTACAACAATTAATATACTAAAAATAATCTAAAAAAAAATCGAAATGTATATGATATATATATAATACTATAATTACATTTTAAGACGTGCTTAGAAAAATTAGATATATGAGAAAAAATATTTTATTTTATTTCTAAAATATTTTGTTCTTTGCAACGAGTTTTAAAACGTCTACTAATTTTTCAAATGTAAAATTTATTGTAGCTACCTAGGTATATATTATTATAAACTTATAATTTCCATAACTATCATAGTTGATAGTAATTATATTTGTAAATTATTTAGTTTTATTATTTAAGGTTTTAATTAAATTAAACTAGTTGTTACCTTTATAAACATAATGAATACTCTATTAGCATATAGAATATTATAAAGTATTAAATCATATAATATATATTAAATTTATTGTATAATTTATATAATTTACATTTATTTCCATATATTTTTGTTATAAAACCCAATAATTATTATGTACAAAATGCATGTAATATGATTGAAAATTATTTCTCAATATTTAATTTAATATAAAAAAAAAAAAACACTAATATCTACTTATTACTTAAAGGCTAAATAATGGTTAAAAATATTTTTTAAATGATAAAAAAATTACTAGAAGAGCACAAAATATTTAGAATTCAAAATAAATGTTTCAAACTTTAATGGCTACACGTTTAAAATAACTGGTAAGTTTAATTTGTATATAAATGCATAGTTTGAGTGATTTAAAATGTCTTTAATCGATGTGATATTTAATTAACACTTGGAGAAGCTACTGGAATAAATTGATTTTAATTCGGAGGATATATTATCGGGAATACTGTTATCAATGTGCCAAACCGATTTTGTATTAGTCAATAATTTAGTTATTATAAGATTTGAATTGAACTATATGGGTTTGAGTAGTACCATCTGTGTGGATTGAAATGTGTTAAGCCGGGGACTTAACGAGGTTCAGAAGTTATGACACAACGGACACATTGATTTGACTGGAACACTGAATTGTCCTTTTGACAGTATTAGTGTGGATTTGGCTTTTTCTTATGGTTTTAACACCACATATATGACCAAACGTGTTTAAGAAATATAATTTTTCTACGAGCTATATTTATTTTCAAGAGACATTTTTGAACGATGATAGAGCGGTTAGAAGAAGCATAGTTTTGGGTGTAATGTATTTGTTTTGTATGTATTTTAGACGAGCAACTCGAGATAAGCGTATATTTAGAGGATGCTATACACTAGCTTATTAAGGGATTCTGTTTATGCCCTGGGTATAAAGGATCTGTATTTTTATAAAGTTTTATGACAAAATTAAAACCCAACAATTTAAAAATGTTCAATTTTAGTTTAAAAGTAATATAAAAATAGTCATGTGTCGGTATCATTTTTTATTGTTGTGTTTTCACGATATTGGTAAAAATCATGTTCACACTCTATAACTTTTCTCTTTGTTATCGCATAGTAAAAATTTTAACAAAATATGAAAGATAATAATATTTACTGTGCTCGGGCTTGGAGTGATTTTTCAATGTGTTTATTTAACAGTCTAAAATCCACGACGTAAAATTGTGAAATTTTAACAATTAAAATTAAAAAATGAAATATAAAAAAAATGTTTAACCCAAAAAAAACTCTACGTTACGACATAGTAAATGTTTCAATATTTGTATACATTTTGAGTCTGCGATTACTGGGGTAGTGGTTGTAGTTATAGAGCGTGAATGTATTTTAATACCGCTAAAATGGGTGTGTAGCATCTTCTTAAGGGCCCGACTGTATGATAATTAACTTATATCACAAGTACTAATACCTACGTAACATTTATAATATTACCTAATGATTTCATAGATGTCCAGTAAAAGTTGATTTTACTTAATGCATTCAAGGTGTAAATTAATTTTCGGTTTGTTGTAAAAATGATTTAGGTATGACCTTTCTATGTAATATAGACTTTCATTCCCATATTGATCATACAAATTGTGGGGCTCTAAAAATATTAGAATTTATTAACCGGATTTCCATTGATTTCAAATATTCACCATTAAGATTATTTTATTGTTCACTTGTTACGTTTATATAAGAGTGTTATTCGATAATCTTGGATTGTCTATATAGTTGCTGACAATGCCTATTTCGCAATGCTCAGCAACTTAATGATTTTTTTAACTCGTCAAATTAAGTTAGTTTAAAATAATTAAGTTAAGTTAAGTTAAAAGTTACTAATATCTTTTTTTTATTAATTAAAAAAAAAAAGTAACTTGAAACTTAGTTAAAAGTAAAAATTGTCTACTATTAACAAAAAAAAATACAAAATACAAAATACCTCTCAGCTGCTAAAATACCTCCATTTTTGTATTCGAACTAATAAATATGAAACAAATGACAGTATTCGTCACTTCAATATATTTTCAATATTAGTTAGAAACAATCAATAAAATATAAATCAACACTAAAATATCGACAGTTTTGATGCGAAAACTAAACTATGGCCTGTTTCGCATGAGCCAATAAAATGAACATTTACTACAATTATTTACCTCGTGCTTTCGTGTACCAGTCTTAATATTGGTTTACCATATTTAGAAATTTCTCAAAACAACAATATTATATAACGTTTTTTTATATTTATTTTACTTGTTTATAATTTTATTTATTCATAATATCTAATGTACAAAAAAATTATGATTTGGGATAAATCCTCAATTCAAACTAAATATAAATATTAGAAATCATAAAAACTGGAGAGCAATAGTAGGAATGGTAATATATCTTTCGAATTCGAATAATTTATTAAAATTGTCTATAAATTGTGTCATGTCCATATAAAGTATATATTATTTATATAGGCGTCTTTAAATTTTCGAAAGACTTTTATATGAATTTACTAATAGTGCTACTATTATTCCAAATAGTGGGATATATATACCTTTAATATAGGCGTGCACATAATAATGAGAAACATAAATCTTGGAATTAAAAGAAATATACTAATATTCTACTAATACATGCACGTTTTATCGTGTAGGCCATATGTATATGCAATCGTTAGTAATTGGAATTTAGCTACGTCACATTGAAAGCTGTAAAGTTGATGACATATAATACTTTTATTAAAATTCTATATGTCTACACATTATTTAAATTCCATTACAATGATATTGATTCAAATTACAGATAAAGAAAAAAATCTTTACGAGTTCGTTTCATTGGAATCCTTCAGACTATCATCCACAAAGATATCCAATTATACGATTATACGTATAAGTAATAATATAATATCAATCTTATTAAATTCGTGTAGGTAGGTATAGATGTAGAATTTCAAAAAAAGGCAATTAAGTAAAGGATAAACTGAATTATACGAATATATAAATATATAGTTAAATGCATAATTCATTTTACCTATATGAAATAAATATAAGTGAATGTGAGTAAAATATATTAAATTATATAAAATAATACTGTTTATATAGCAGATATGTAATAAGCATTCAATAATTATTAGATATTAATAAAGTTGTTTTTTTTTTTTTTGGATATGCGAGAAACAATATTGTGTGTGGAAAAACTTGGCATGTATAATAAAACTTAAAAGTGTTCCAATCGATCCGATTGAGGCATACATTTTAATGAAAATGTAAATCTTGTTTTTTCAATTTAACTGTTTCGTATTTTTTTACATGTGCAATTGATTGAGAAAAAAAAAATTCTGAAAAATGATTATATCAGACACTTATTGTACACGATATAGAACTTTTTTATTTAAACGTTTTGAACCAGTAGATAATAATGTATTAGTTAAAATTATTTTATTCTATAGAATAGTAAAAAAAAAAAATTCGTGTTATCAATTGATTGCCACATTTGGTAGATAAGATTTATACCATATTTGGCTCTCGTCAAGATTTAGAACTTTATTAATTATCAATCTGATTAATTAGGTATAAGTCACATTTAAATATTTGTCATACACAAATGTGAAGCAAAAACATTTAATAAAATAGTATCATTAAAAATCATTTTTTTTTCAAAATATATTTAATAAAAAATATTATTAGTGGAGGAATAAACACATTTACGTTCGTTAATACCAAAATTTGTACCATTGAAGGGTTTTAGGCCCAAGAAAACAGTGTAGATCAGCAATAAAAGTATGTATACTCTCATGGAATATGATGTATATAATATTATATCGCCGATTGTAATAGTACTAAGCTTTGTTACTGGGAGTTGGTTTATAGATAAAATCTTGTCTTAAAATGGCTCATAAAAATATGAATCATCATATTGTGAAAACAATTACCTATTTTGAGGTAGTTCGTTTTCTAATGAATAAATGACGTTTAACGTTAAAAACTTTTTTTAATTTGTATTCACTAAAAACGAAACCGAAATAAATTTATGTTTTTTTTTTTTTTTTTTTTTTTTTAAGGGGAATATTCAAAAACGATATATAATTTAATTATTTGTGATTATAACTGATATTATATTGATTCTAATAAAAACAACAACTAAATATGTTGGTGATACTCAGATATTTATCATATCTGTTAGATATAATATGTGTATATCCATGCATAAATTATCA
Source organism: Pemphigus obesinymphae (assembly GCA_025469235.1). NCBI lineage: Eukaryota > Metazoa > Arthropoda > Insecta > Hemiptera > Aphididae > Pemphigus > Pemphigus obesinymphae. Next base: position 109,941 of record JAIPRL010000696.1, read on the forward strand.
GTCCAGATTTCCACTTAACAATAATAACTTTTAAATTTATAAACTTAAAAATTATTAGAATTATTATTTTATTAAATATTATATTATACTATTTATAAAAATAATTATTAAATTTTAGTATAAAATGCATATAATTATTATTATTTAAATAATAAGAGTTTAAAATTATTTACAAAATTTCTCAAATGAGTAAGTGCACTCATTATGTATAAGGTTTATTGATTGTAAAACCAAAGGCTTAATTAACTGTGGAAATATTGGAACAATTTTATTCAACCACATTTTCATCGTAATATATTGTATATTTTATTCTGGTATACGATATACCATACGCTATATGATCAAACTTCCATTAACTATAACTAATAATTATAATCAAATTTCAAAATATGATCTGTGTATTTTCAAATATTAATTATTATTATCAGTTTGGTATTTTATTGTTTTCGAAAATAATTTCACAGCGCAGAACGGTTCAGTGGAAACCAATAATGAAAATATTTCTAATAAACAATAATATGGTCTATCAGGTGAAAATACTTTAAAATAATAAAATACATATTAATTTTAACATATTTTCAAGTGGAAATCAAGCATACACAGATCCCTAGTAATGTTTAATTACAGAACGGATACAATTAAATTATTGTTAGTTTTGCCATGCAAAATCTAATTTTATTTATATGTGTGTCAAAATATTAAATGATATTAAATTAAAAACTAAAAATATGGTTATTCGTTGAAATATAATTATATTTATGTATATATATTTTTTTCGAATTTATCAGTTAATGTAAAATAACGGCAGTTTGTTGGAATGGATATTATTTTAATATTGATGGGAAGGTACTTATAAGAAAAATTGCATTTATACCATATTTATACTGCGTAATGGAGTATAAATTACTTATTTCATTCAGCGTCTCTTTAAAGTTATAAAATTTTTAAAAAAATTTTTTATACTGAGATTAATTGTTAAAATATTAGCATCTTATAAATATACCAGACACAGTTATGCTAAGAATATTATAATTTGTAAAATTTCATTATTTGCATTACTAGTTTCAGGAAAACAAAAGTTCATTGTCGAGTGACAAAAATAGTAAAATTAATATTTAACGTAATATTATAAAATTTTGTTCGCATGCTCTTTTTTTTTCTTTTGTTTCTTCTCGATAATGCCATTGTTTTCTGATACCGGTAGTAAACTCGAAAACATTAATAAAATATAATGCACTTAGAATATTGCATTCTTATTTTATATAAAATTATACTTAAATTTAATAGGTACTTATTTAAAATTGTAATTCTTTTCCGCATTTTCAACATAGGTATTTATACATTTTTATTTATTTTTTGACAGTTGATTTTGTTAAATTTAATATTTTTCGTAGAACTAGCATACATTATTATTCCTATTTACCCGTCAATACTATAAAGTATCTTTCTTAGATGAAATTTAGCCAAATGTATATTTATATTAAAGGACGTATACAGAGAGATATGTAGAGGTCTGATACACCCCCCCCCCCTGTGGGTTTTTAGTATCTATAAAAAATAAATCTAGATGATATTATATTCAAAGCACAAAACAATCCTATTAAAATATAGTGTATAAAAATAATATTTCTTCAGAAGTACCTATTATTTGTATTATTAACTCTGCAATTCCAACCAAATCTAATACAATTCGAATATTATACATTTTTAAAATAATGTACTCGTATTTTTAAAAGTCTCCAAAATCAAATGTTTTTTTTTCTATTCCATTATTTGTCTTTTTGAACAAATAGTTAATATTGAATTATAAATTGTGTAATAATTTAAATAGATCTTAACTTACTAAGGGAATTGATCAGATTCGGTTTTGAAAAAACTAAATTCTCAATAACATTGAATAGATCATTATGGTCGCTATGACCATTTAGAGGTACATTATTTTCAAATGTTGACGAATTTTTTTTATTTGTTTTTTCCTTCATCCATTTTTTTTTCAAATAATAATTACAATAATAAATATTCAACAGCAATAATTTAAATTATATCACACGTTTCAGATATGTTAAAATTAACAACATTATAGACTTTTCAATTGTTTGTTGGGAACAAACTATGCCTAATGGGCAAAAATTGTAAAACCAAATGATTTTAATCAAAATTTTTCAATTTTAGGAAAATTGATACTTTTTTAGTTCTATTTTAAATAAATATATATATATCAACAACAGTTATTAATTTGTCGATCGATGTAATAATGATTGTTGTCGAGAATGGTGATATATTGTATTATAACATCAGATAAAGGCCTCGTGCATAATTTCTAAAATTATTCTAACTTGGTTGGCCCATTACAAACTTTAGACATTAAAATATGGTGTCATTTTTTTTTTTGGATATTTTTAATATAGATTAATACCTACTCGTATAATATAGTTTATAAGTTATATCAATTATAATTAAGTGCCTAAATATTTTCTATGTTTAAAAAAACATAAATTCCACGGTAATTAAAACCATGCAAATATGTTGTATAGGTATATAATGTTTTCGATTTATGGAATCCTTCTCGTTGATTTAAACTTTTTCCAATTATATTGAAAAAACGAAGTAATCCGAATTGCAAAATTTGTGACAATGGTTAATAGTTCTGATTTTGAATTCAAAGGATTTAAAAAAATACAGTTCAAGATATTTTGTAGAGGGTCGTATAGTTATAATCTGAATCATCATATACTATGATATAAACAGATACTGTCACAAACATATAAAATTAATACTTTTTATAAATCAGAAAGTGTAGTTTTACAATAATAACACATAAATATTATAGGGTTTACATTTTATAACTCACATCCTAAATAATTTTATGTGACGTCCGTATATTTAAAATTATTATTCTGCAAATATATTTTGGTATACACCTATTATTTGGAGCAAATAATGTATAATTTTATTATTAGGAATTAACAAACATAAGAGGAAATATTCGAGTTATTATTTTGTGTATATTTTCAAATTCATTCAGGAAAAACTTTGTTTTTTATTTATTTATTTAATGGGTATGATGCCCAACGGAACAATAGAACACAATAACTTAACAAAAAAAAAAATTAAAAATAATACAAATAAATAATACATACAAATATAAGAAAAGCAAAATAAGTATAAATAATAATGTAATATAGGTAGATAATATAATAATAATTATAGAATAATTAAAATAAAAAGCTTAGGAGCTCATATAATATATAAGGCGTAGGTGCTCAAATAATTGAATATTTAAATAACTCAAATATATTACAAGACTGATTGAATGACATTTATATTTAGAAAAATATTCATTTGCGATAAGAAAATTTTTTTTTACTTTATTTTCCATAATATATTATGGATTTATTTTTATTTTTGTGTCCGAAAGCGAATATAAATGAATATTTTATCTTAAGATGAATGTAAATATAATATAATTTTGAAATTAAGAAAAATGCATTGCCTTCTGGCACAGAAACGTTCCAAACACTGAATTATTTAAAAATATTATTTCGACTGGTAAAAATAAATTTTATTATCTTAACGTTTCATAATCTTTATGTTTTATTTAATCATATTTATCAACATCAGTATAATGATCCAGGTGAGTCTTTGGTCAATATATCTTTTTTAACTATTATAATGTTTTATCGTTTATGACTTATATTTAGTGTATTTAGCACATCATACCTCTAAAATTTTTATATTTATTACACAATATTGTATATTAAGTATACTCTTTCACAATACCTTTAATATTAAAAAATTGTTTGTTCTATTATAATAAAACAAATAATAGATATCAATCCTATTTACCATTTATCTTGAAAATTCGTAATTTGTATATACTGTATACCTACCTAAAAACGGTCGTAATGAATGTTTATGTAAAATCAAGTGTGTCGTAAATTATTTCACTCATTTTTCATTTACTTCGCGTATATACCCATCTCACGGCATAACTTTTTGCGACTCTCGCCGTCACAGGTAACTTAATTTTATACTTATTATTGTACCAGTTTCCAGCTCATATTTTTATGAGAAAAGTTTTTTTTTCGTTTTTACGATTCCGAGCTTTTGACATAAACCAATTAAATATTACGATTTCCGAATTTCGCAACAAACGCGTTGTTTTAGGTACTTTATTATTCAATAATATGTGATTTTACTATGTATACAAATTATTATTATTATTATATTACGAGTATTTAGGTATATCAATTGTATATTAATCAGATTTGTATATTTTTCAAAATCATTTTCAATATTTGTTTTTGTTTCACTGATATCATTTTTATTTATTGGAATCATACCTTTATTATATGTTTAACGTTGTTGTCATTCTATATTATTATCTATACATAAACAGTAACTATATAATATTAAAATCGCATTGTTTTTCAATATTTATTTCTTGGTTGACTCTTAATCTTGGGGTCATAGGTTCAACTGGTTCAAGCCCTACGTTGGGTACAACCATCATAAGTCAATAATAAAAGTGGTTGAGTGTGGTGAAATTGCAAATGTGGTATGAGTTTTAGATATGTACTGGTACGTATTACGTATTAAATAATATGATAATTTAATGAAATTATGTTATAATATTGTACACACTTTATTCTTATTAATGAATTATCACATTCTTTCTGATGTTTTAGAAGGGATCTCGGGGTTGGTTAAGTTTGAGAGAAACGACAAGAGTATAAAGAATAATTAAATCATTCACTGTTAATTAACAATTAACATTATACTATTTGTACGGGCCGGGAGCATGAAATGTTATCACGCGCACCCCGGACACCTATTTCCTATCAACTCTCTTTATAAATATATATCCGACTCGGTCGGCCACTCTTTCATATGTGTAGGTAGGTACTTAAAACTAATCTTAATAAATGGTAACTCAAATGTTTGGTAATGAAAATGGTGTATTGCTGGTACAGGTAAAGATAATAATAATACAAATAATAATAAATAAATAAAAATCACAGCAATACAAATATAAATATAATATTAAATAGGTAGGTACTCACAATATTCCACGCGCAGACTGGCCAGCTGCTATACCTATCCTATATAAGTAAAATTCACACACACAAAATAATAATAGGTATCTTATTATATAGTGGCTATTAGAGCCGTTTCAATAATAATATAAGTGAAAACAATTGCGGCCATTCGAGCACGCTTTATAACTTATTTGACAATATTAAAATCAATGATTTTGGCGATTCGCGCACAAAATGACATCTATTATCTTAGAAAATACGGCGATTTGCGCATGAGACAACAGTTCGCACAGGGTAGAAACATTAAGGATAATAATAATAAAATTCAATATTGGTGCCGATTTGCGTACACTCAATACGAAAAATAATAAATTATCATGTGTATAAAGGCGCACGTACACGGACGGGCCTTGACACACGGCGATGGACAACGGCTGTCGCAGACTGACTATTTTTACAATAATAAAATTCACAATAACAGATAAACATTGATATTCAAATTATAATTACTTAAAGCTACGTGAATATGTGTGAGTGTGTAACCGACCGGCGATAGTATTATTGCGATTAGGTCACTGGCCTTTATTTAATTAAACGATGGTCGTCGTTTCGGCGCATTGGACGGCCGGTCTTCGGCGTCAACAACTATATTATACAATTAGTTACAAAAAAACTGAGAAAAATTATGTATCCTTTCAAAAACCTATCTAATATATTAGAAAAAAAAGAAAATTAGAGTATAGGTACATCAAACACTGGTAGAATTTATTATTAATAATATTATTTCTGTTGGCTATAAAAGATTCTATTAGTTGCTATAGACACAGTAAAACATAATACATAATACAATTTAAAAAAGAACCGATGTTACACACACAATACCTTTACAAAGAATTAATGTACTACCAGTGAAAAATAATTTTATAAAGATTCTGTAATTCACACAATTTTCGTTCTTATAATATATAGGCTAAAAACGATATAGGTATATAGGTAAGAATCTTCCATTAAGTATTATATTTCTTTTAATATTTTAAATAGAAAATTAATTCGCATTGGCTACTGAAAGAACAAAATATAGACATATGGTATAATTCCCTAACAGCACAAGGAGTCCTAGATAGATCCTACGGAGTGTTTTTTTACTCCAGGAGACTTCTTGGGTACTCCGAATAACCTATTATACGGAGTTCCAAAGTGGGAATAATAAATAATCGTGAAAAAGTAAAAAAAATTTCGGAAAAATGCAAAAAATCATCTTGAAACGTGCAAACTTTTATGTACGCATAGTAAACGGCCAGGGCATTTACCACGATAACTACTAACTACTACTACTAACTACTCACTCTGCCTACTAATGGGGGAATCGAAACTAAGAACTTTCGTATGATAACTATTATTCTTAACACACAAATCGACTAACCGATGTGAAACTCAATACGAATGTCGAGGCTTATTAGTTGTGTAAATATAACACGATTGAAAAACATCGGCGGAATAAAAACGGAATATTTCCCACGATATCATGGGAGAAAGAATAATCGTTGGCATATTATAAAAAGATATTTAATTTAGTTGTATTAATTTTAGATTTTTAGAGAAACAAGGAATATATTTTAAATTAAATTTGATGTATTTTTATACGAGTATGTAAGATATGAATCTCTATATGTCCTAATTTAATGCAATTTATTATATTATTTTATATTTATATATTTATAAAATATCTATATTGGCTTCAGTGCTTGAAATATTTCAAAACAAAAAATATTATTCATTATAATAAGCTAATTTAGTATTGAACTTACTCCATTGGAACTAAAAAAAATACATTCATGAACAAATCTATAGATTAAATATATTTAGTTTTCCATGTGAGCTCCTGCAATACCCATATGTACCTACATATTAAAACCATAATATTAATTAATATTAATAAATATTAATTTCAGTATACAGTTGGTGTTCCGCGTTACCGGTCGTGCTTTTGTTACTTGCGCTCTCTTATCTTATCGTTTCTTTTTTCTCTCTCATTCTAACTACCTGATATTTATATAATACGTATAATATTATACACATCTCGTAATCTAATTACGATTGCTAAAATTTGATATGTTGTGCTCAGTTTGTATTGATGAAATTTATGATGGTGATGATATAAAATGTTTCAAGTGCAAAGAACACTTACATTTTACATGCGCCGGTTTTAGAGAGACAAATTTTAGAAAATTAACAGTAGTAGCAAGAGGAAAATTTTCATGTTCAAAGTGTAAAACTGTTGGCATTTCCGGGACTACAAAATCAAAATCTGAAGAAAATTTCGTAAAATCAAACGAAACACTTGCTCATCTAGTCGCTTCGGTTGAATTTATGAGTAGCAAATTTGATGACTTTGGAAAGCAATTACGCGAAATGTTAAATACGATTAAAGAATTAAAAGAAGAAAATAAAATACTTAAAGAAAATAATCATAAGCTAAAATCGGATGTTAACATTTTATCACTACGAGTTAACTTTTTTGAACAAAAATTATTATCAAATCATGTAGAAATATTAGGAGTACCAGATAATAAGAACGAAAACTACGTAAAAATAGTTGAAGATATTGCGTCAAAACTGGAAAAACAAGTTTCTGTTGTTAAGGTTTATCGCATCCGTTCAAGAATACCAGATAAACCATCGAAGATTGTAGCCGAGTTAATATCTACCGATCAGAAAAAAGAATTAATGGATTTCTCAAAAAAAGAAAAAATCAAGTCAAATAATATAAATGAAAGTTGGGGAAGTACAGGTATTTTCATAAATAATTACCTCACTAAATATAATAGTAATAATCTATTCTTTAAAGCTAGAATTTTTGCTAAAGAAAAAGATTTCAAATATGTATGGTTTAATGACTGCAAAATTTTTATAAAAAAAAATGAAACTTCTAAGAGTTTTATTATAAATGAAGAAGCTGAATTATCAAAAACGAGTTAAATTTTAATTCATCATATTTTAGTTAATTTTATTGTCTTTTTCTAAATAAAATATCTCAAACACAATGAGTAATTATAATATATTAGATCGTTTTTTAGACTATAAAACTAATTATTTTTTTTCTATAACTGAATTTATGAATAAATACAAAATACATAATAAAATGTTTTTTAATATATTTCATTGTAATATTAGAAGTATAAGAAATCACTTGGATGAACTTTTGTTGTTTTTACAAAATGATATAAATAGTAGCAATTTAGATATAATTGTCGTAACAGAAACATGGCATGATGTAAACTACTGTAATTTCTCAATACCAGGTTATCAATTATATTTTTCAAAAATTAAAAGAAACCAAAATGATGGTGTTATGATATATGTAAAAGATCAACTATGTT